>VMDR010001074.1:0-12011 GCA_007922815.1 Macrotus californicus
GTTTCCCCGCTAAGATCAGAAACAAGCTAAGGACGTCCACTCTCTCCACTCTCTATTCAACATAGTATTAGACGTTCTTGCTAGTGTAATAAGGCAAGAAAAAGAAATTTAAAAAGCACATAGGCTGGAAAGAAAGTACTAAACCTCTCCTATTTACAGATGATAATATTTTCTATGTAGAAAATCCCAAGAAATCTACAACATATCTTCTAGAACTAATTAGTGAGTTCAGCAAGGTAGTGGGATACAAAACTAACATAAAAAATCTATAGACTGGCAAACTGTAATTGAGCAACAATAAAGTAATTAAAAAAAAAATCTATAGACTGACAATGCATACATACATCAACATTGAAATTAAAAATACAATGTGATTTACAGTTGCTCAAAACACTTAACAGAACATGTACATGGTTTGCATGCTAAAAATTACACAATGCCAATGGAAAAAAATCAAAGATTTAAATATATGGAAAGACATACCGTACTTAGGGACAAGAAGACTCCACATAGTAAAAATGTCAATTCTCCTCAAACAGATACCCAGGTTTAACTTGATTCCTATTAAAATCCCAGCAAAAATTTGTGTAGATATATCAATAGATAAAGATTATTCTAAAATTTACATGGAAAGGCACAAGGAACTAGAATAGCAAAGATAGTCTTAAAACAAAGCTGGAAGTCTGTGATATTGTGATTTATAATATGAAATATATGCCTGGGCATCATCCCCATTCCTAAGAAATAAGCTCCAAAGCAAAGGTCTTAGGAACAGAGATCCTAAGATGTCTTTTGTTATTCAAAATGAGCCCCTGTTAACCACACCTGGGTTTCTGTCAATGAGATGACTTGGTTGCCAGGAAAAGTTTTCAGCCCCTCCCTCACATCTGGGGAGGGGAAAGAGGCTGGAGATTGAATCAATCACCAATGGCCAATGACTTAATCCATCATCTTTGTCAGGGGTGTCGATCTCATTTTCACCGGGGGCCACATCAGCCTCGTGGTTGCCTTCAAAGGGCCGAAATAATTTTAGGACTGTATAAATGGAACTACTCCTTAACTGTAAAGGAGTTGAAATTACATTTGGCCTTTTGAAGGCAGCCGTGAGGTTGATGTGGCCCTCAGTGAAAATGAGTTTGACACCCCTGATCTATGTAATAAAGCTTCCGCAAAACCCCAAAAGACGGGGTTTAGAGAGACCCCAGAGTGGTGAATGCATTCACATGCTGGGAGAGGGGGCACT
Source organism: Macrotus californicus (assembly GCA_007922815.1). Taxonomy (NCBI): domain Eukaryota; kingdom Metazoa; phylum Chordata; class Mammalia; order Chiroptera; family Phyllostomidae; genus Macrotus; species Macrotus californicus. The sequence continues at coordinate 1,244 of VMDR010001074.1, forward strand.
TCAGTTCCACAGGGACAGAAGCTCTGTACACAGGACCTTTCTGGACCTTACCCTATGAACCTCTTCACCTGGCCATTCATCTGTATCCTTAATAATAGCCTTTATAATAAACTGACAAACATAAGCAAATGTTTCCTGAAACTTTGTGAGCCATTTGGCAAATTATAGAGCCCAAGGAGGGGATCATGGGAACCCCATTATAACTGGTCATTCAGAAGAACAGGCAAACCTGAACTTGCACCTGGTGTTTGAAGTGGGGGCGGTCTTGTGGAACTGGGCCCTTAACCTGTGGGGTCACTAGGCAGACAGTGTCAGAACCGAGTGAAACTCGTGGGACACCCACGTGGCATCTCTGAAATGGAGAATTGCTGGGAGTGGGGAAAACTCCTGTACATTTGGTGTCAGAAATACTGAGAGTGGAGAAGAAAATCAGTTTTCCCCGACCAAGTCTTACACCACTAAGGTATTAAGATGTATTTAAAGTGATAGTTATTAAGAGACTGTACTATTGGTGGCATGGTAAACAAAGAGCACGGGAAAAAGCGCAGAGTCCAGAGACAGGCCACACCTACACAGACGCTTGAATTTTGGTGAAAAACGATACCGCAGGGAAGCAGCATATGAACAGTATTTTGAATAACGGTGCTGTACCAAACGGGTATTTTTATGAAGAACATACGGCTCTTGACCTCTATCTTACACCACACACAAAAACCAAGCCCAGATGGATATCTGTGTTCAAGGTAAAACAGTAAATCTTCCAGAACAGTGAGTGGTCCCCAGCCTTTGTGGCACCAGGGACCAGGGTGGGGTGAGGGGACACAGGAGGTGGAGCTCAGGCGGTAATTTGAGCGGAGTCCATGGGGAGGAGGGAGGTTAGGGACCTGTGCTCTAGGAAATAATACAAGAGATAACTTTGGGTAGGCAAAGATCTCTTAAATAGGACACAAACACCACTGGTCTTTAAGGATGAGATCAATACATTGGACTATGTTGAAAATAAGGAATTTCTCTCTGTGGTAGGCAGTGAGACAGACATGAGCAGAGCAAAGGACCATGAGCCAGATACAGGTCACCAGAGGAGAAAGCCCTGGGTGCCTAGCAACGGGCAAACAGGGAACACAAGGACCTCGCCCCCAGGGCAACCTTTTCTCCCCTAGCAGATCAGAGGTCATGCGGCTTAGACACCCTGACCTTCCATATCACTGGTCATGTGGTTCAGACCCTCCCCTCTTCACCTGTGTCCCCCCCCGCCCCCCACATGTTGCTGGTCCTGCTGTTGGACCCCCTTAAAGGAGGAACAAACATGGGGCCCAGAGATAGCCCTTAAGCATTAAGCTCCCAGGACAACGAGGTTCTGTCTCACATCAGATACATCTGGGCCTCAGTCGTTTTTCAGCTCCAGGCCCAGAAAAGCAGCGAAACTAGACAAGCAAAGACATCGTGGCCGACATCAGGACCAGTCAGTAGAGGCCACGACCCTGAAAGGACACACTTGGAAAGCTGGTGAATATTCTATTGGGATCCTGCCCTGAGACCTCCAGATAAATATCCTCAAGACTGAGGACCCAGTGCAGCTCTCTCTAGGGAGCACGCCTGTGACTTTCCCCACCCCCTCCTCCAGGCACGTTTTCCTGGCCTCGCTCCCCCCCCCACCCCGTCTCTCACAGTCTTTTACTACCACTCAAGACATTTTCCTTTTTAAAAAAAAATATTTTACTTATTTACTTTTAGAGAGAGAGAAAGGGAGGGAGAAAGAGAGGGAGAGAAACAGCAGTGTGTGAGAGATACATCCATCAGTTGCCTCTCACACCCCCCCAACCCGGACCTGGCCCACAACCCAGGCATGTGTCCTGACTGGGAATCGAACCAGTGGCCCTTTGGTTCACAGGCCAGCACTCAATCCACTGAGCCGCACCAGCCAGGGTGCCTCTCTTTCTCCTAAGCTCCAAGGACCCTGCTGTTGTCTCTGTAACTTGTTTCCTGAGCCCATGTCTTCTACTACTCGCTTCTTCTACTTCTGTGAATTTCAAAATAAACTTCCTCTTGTAGCTGGAGTCTTGGCTCTGAATTCTTTCCTAGCCACAACTAGGCATCCATGTTGCTGAGTCAAGGTCCAGTCTGACCCCACTGGTCTACCACTGGGTGCCACTCTTGCTGCCATCAACATCTCCATCAGAGACTGCATCTGGAGACAGAAGAGCATGCCAGGGCGGGGAGAATATATTTCCAACACAGTCACTGAGGGTTTCTCAATCATAATCTCCCTCGTCGGTTAAATGAGACAATATAGCACTGTGTCTGCTGTATAGGAAGTGCTTTGAAAATTTTATCTTGCACCTCTCATAGCCGAGGCCTCCAGGCAGGAGCAGTGTATGTCACACCATTGCCAGGCAGACAGAATCTGCCCCCTGTTTTTGACACTCGACAAAGAAAGAGGTCATCTTCCTCAGCCACCCTTTTACAACCCTCACAAACCAGTGTGGAGGGCAGTCCCTAAGGCATCCCCTTCGTCCCCCAGATGCAATCCGCGTGCAGACCAGGTGTCTAGTGCTAAGTCATCCCATAGAAGCCTTAACCGGTGCCCGAGGGGAGGGGAACATGGCTTTTACCCTCAGCTGTGTCAGCCCGCTGTGGGGAATCCCCCCTAGGTGAGCTCAAAGCAACAGGGAGGGGCTGGCCAGGAGGCAAGCCTTCTCTTCTTTCAAACATGTTATGTATCATAACAGTCACCAGAATTCCCAGAAGCATGAAAGAGAGGACTTATCTATAAATCAGATAATAGAATATCATTTGTAAATAGGGAGAATGGTATCAAAGGGGTCAGTCACCTCCTTCCAGCTGAGACAGGAGAAGCCAGAGCTCAGAGGGGGAGCATTCTGACCTGTGTGGGTGGAAAAGCATTCAGGGAAGGCCAGGATCAGCGGCCACTCCCCATTATGACCCCACACCACCCCTCAGCAGAAAGACTTGGATTTGCTTCTAGCTGTTCTCTGTCCTCTTATTCCTCCCCAGGAGGAGGACACAGAGCCTAGAAGTATCAGGCCACTAATATGAAGCCAGGGGTAGTGAGGATAAAGACCCCTGAACAGGCCCATCCCCACTGGTTTGGAGGGCCAGAGGCTCCGTGGCTAGGACAGCATTAAGCACTATGTGCAAACCTTTCCATAGTTACAGAACCTGCGTGCACCCTGGCAGCCCTGATCCTTCCACATCCCATGGACTGAGCATTAGCCTTATCCCCATTTTATAGGCGTCCAAGCTGAGCCTCAGAGAAATAGTCACCCACCCAGCGCAGTTCTCAGACGACAGACCCACCCCACCTACAGTCCGGCCTCCATCAAGATCCCAATCATATAGGCAGCGGGAATCACCATTTTTGAGCTAGGCATGTAGTCAAATAGTGCTTCCCTTCCATTAGCTCATTTGCCTTCAGAAGGACCCAGAACTAGGCAGAGCACCCCATTTTACAGGCTCAGGGAGGGCAGCAGCAGTAAGAGAGCGCACTTGGTGCCAGGCCCTGTTCTAAACACTTCAATGAACATTAAACCCCTCGATCTGCCCAACGATCCTGCGAGAATAAGTGCAAGTATCATCCCCACCCCAGAGATGCAGAAGCTGAGGCTCAGAGACATCGGAGGCCACACTGCCAGCAAGTGCCAGAACTGGGATTTGAACCAAGCACTCCTACCACTGTTCCGAATCTGGCAGTACAGGCCACTTACCCAAGGTAATACATGTAGACAGAGTCAGAATCTATTTGGAACCCTTGCCCTACTGAAAACCCGGGATCTTCCCACCCAGCAACCCTGTGGAGGGTAGGGCCAGAGGGCTCCTCTGGGTCATGTCTCTCCACCTAAGAGACAAGTTTCTGCCAGTCAGTCTCCAGAAACAGGATGCATGGAGACAGAGCCCTCCATGGTGGCATCTGGCCCAGTCTCGCCGACAAAGCTGGGACTCCCAGCCCCACCAACCTTCTTTGCCAGCTTTCCCCTCTCTGCCTGCTGCTTGCTGGCTGAAACCAGCCCCTGACTCTCCTTTTCTCCTTTGGTCCCCATTGAAAGCTTGGAATGGGAGTTGGAGAGGGAGCGTGGAGGGAGAGTAGAGCAGGTCGTCAGGGAGCCCTGCCTTCCCCTCCAGGAGGCGGAAGAGGAACTGGGTGGGGGTGAGGAGAGGGGCACTGGGGAATGGTTCTGGAGTTGTGGGGAAGGGGTAACCTAGCAACCACTGGCTCATGAGTCACAAAGCAGACAGGCCTGCCCACAGAACCCACAAGCCTTCCCTTTGACTGTCCCTCTTGCTCCTTCCTGCTCGGGCAACAGGGGCTTTTTGCCCACATGCTGGAATGGGCACTTGCCCCGGTGAGTCCAGGGATCTGTCCAGTGGAGGAAATGGACACTAGAGCCAGACTGGGGCCCAGGGGAGGGCCCAGAGGGGCCGAGATGGGGAAAGGAATGTTCTGTCCCTGGATTGACGTGAGTGTTCAGACTCCTTGTGCCTGGCTGGCTGGGGGCCCAAGGGGAGAGGGAAGTGGGGAAAAGACAGGCCTGACCTCTCTACAGCAGCTGTGGGGTGTGACCCAGCAGAGTCTTATAAATCAGTTTAATGGACCACATCTAACGTTTCTGGAGTTTCTGGAGTTTCTGGAGTTTCTGGGGGTTTCTGGAGTCCCTTGAAGATTCTGTGATTCCGAGTGTTAATTCTCAGAATGCACCAACTTCCTGTTCGTTCCGACACCATCCCTGGCCCCTGAAGCCCGCAACACTTTGGCTATATGTACACGCATTCAGGCCCTTACATTTAGGTGAATCGCCATTCTCGGCTTTGGCACCTGTCATCTTTCATCCATGTCATTTAATTAGTTTATTTAATAATATAAAGGACATCAGCAAACGCACCTCCCAAACCAAGAACTGGCACATCACCACGAGCACGTCCCAGGTGCTCCTCTGACCCCTCCCCCTGCCACCTGCTCTCAGGAAGAGCCCCTAGCTGAGTTCTGTGATTCACCTTTCCTTGCTTTGCTTTTCTCGTTTCATCACATGTTTAAGATAATTTTACTTGCTTTTGAACTTTATGTTTAATAAGGATCTCAGGCTATATAGTGTTCCAAAACTTGCTCTCCCTGTCTTAGCATTATATTTGTAAAATTCATCTATGTTGGTATAGATGTGATTCATCCATTTTCGTTGCAACTTAATGTTCAATTGCCTGAATGTGCCGCGGTTTCTTTATTCATTCTTCTGCCACTGGACATTTGGGTTGTCCTCAGGTGTTTACCAATCTGATCCGTGTTAGTTTGAACCGTTAGCCCCACCTGGGCATCTGTAAGAGCTGCTCGTGGGCGTACACCGGGGAGAGGCCCTACTGGGTGATACGGTATGCAAATGTTCAGTTTTACCAGATATTGCCAATCTTTTTCTCCCAAAGTGTCTGTTCCAGTTTACACCCTCACTGCCAGTCTGTGAGATCTCCTGATATCCGTCTTCAACACTGGTGTTAAGTGCACTGATCTTTATTCTAATAGAAACCATACAATGGCTACAGAGGTGAAAATGCAACCGGCTGAGAATCCGCTGATCAGGTGAGGCCCCAAACGCCTACCCTGCTGACCGAGGAGGTGGTGGGGACAAAAGTGGCCTCAGGGGAACTCAACAGACTGAGGAGGGTCCAAGGGAGGCAATCCCTCCTCATCTTCCACTGCCATCAGCTAGGCCCCAAATGGGTTCTCAGGCCTGAGGTACCTTAGGTCACAGGCGGGATCCCTTTCTGCCTGGGGAGAGGGTACAGTAGCAGGGGCCAGGAGCACTGAGCACAGGAATTCCAGGGACTTTCAAGGGGTGACTTTGTTAGTTGGGGGTTAGGGGAGGCCAGCTAATGTGACTTGCAGGGAAGGTTTGCTTTATTTCTTTAAATCCCAGATCCCTTAGGAACAAATCAAGGACAGAACAGGGAACTCAGGGGCCTGGTCAGCAAAATCCTCAGAGGATCCTGAGGCAGAACACCTTGCTTAGCATATCCAGAGTCCATCTATATGAAGTCCCAGAGGGACTCCCTCCAGCCAGGGCCACCGGGAGAAGGGAAAGCAGACAGTGAGCAGGCAGGTGGTCCCACCAGGCACCAGACAGACAGCAGCCCACCTTCGGATCCTTGCTGGATGGACTTTGACTTCTTCTTCCAGGGGCAGAGGCACAGCGTGCTCAGGAGAGGGAAGGGGTGCAGGGCGGAGGACAGGGAACCTGAGCTGGCTTGTCTCCAGTGAAGCGAAGCAAGAGCTTGAAGCTTCCCTGCAGCGTGGCAGCCCTGAGAGCTGCCCCATCAGCTCGGCATCTCCTGGGAGGGGCTCCCACAGGAAAAGGACTTGCTGGTGTGGTCTGACCTTGAGGCCCGCTTTGGCCCCCAGTGCTGAGTCTGGGCTAGAACTGCCCCTGATGGCATGGAGGTGGGGTGGGGAGGAGTGACAGCCTACAGTTGGCTTCTCTTGGGCTGCCAATAGTCTGGCTTGGGGAGAGAGCATTGCTGGGGTCAGCCCTCTGGCTCTGGAAGTGTATATAATGTGCCTTTGCTCCAATCCAGGTATTTGGATGAGTAGGTGGGTCTATAGCTTCTCTTTCTGGCTAGAGAGATGGTTCCTTCGAGAAAACTGGGGCCCTGGAGAATTCCACCTGGGTTCTCCCGGATGGATCCTAGCTCCCTGCTAAGGCACCTTAGGAAGACAGAAGCCTCCCTGGGACTGGGGATTGTCTCAGTTGGGAAGGGATCCCGTAGGAGGCCCAGCTTTGGGCTCAGAGGAGGCGGAGGTGGGGGTGGGGTTGTTGTAGAGAAATCCTGAAAACCACATTTCAGAGTATCTCAGGAATGGACTTTGCACTGAGCCCTGAGTTCTGAGTCTGGGCAGGCACTGCTGCCAGGAGGCTTCATTAGCTTCTTCTTGACCCTCTTCTTCAGTCCAAGTGCTGAGCTGAAGGCTGAGAAGCCAGAGCAGAGACCAAGCCACAAGACCGACAGGTCACAGAAAGAACTGCTGGTCCCAGGGATAGTGGATATCAAGGTGATCCAAGAGGCATTGAAGACCCCCAAGCCCCAAGCCCCTGGCACCTACCGCTTTGGCCGCCTCAGCCACCACTCCTTCTTCTCCCGGCATCACCCCCACCCACAGCGCGTGACCCACATCCAAGGTAGGGCAGGGGTGGCCAGGGCCTGGCTGCCAGTGGTGGGGACTTTTAAATCCTGGAAAGGGAGAACCCAGCCCCTATTTCTAGGCTGAGTCCCAGAGAGAATGGGAACTGGGCCAGGGTCACAGGGCTGCTTGGCCACTTGCAAGCACTTGACCAAGCCAAGACTTAACTTGGGGGGCAGGCTCCAACGGCAGACCACCACATGGCCCTACAGGGTTTCCCTTGTTGCCGACTTTCCCATCTTACAATCAGAGAAAGGGGTGAATGTTCTGCCTCGGAGCTGCACTCCATTTGCCAACACAGGCCATTTCACCAGTAGCGTCTACTGAGTGTGAACGATGTGGGAGTCGGGCACTTTCTTAGACCCTGGGACTATGAGAAAGAACAAGACAGTCCCTGCCTTCAGGAGCTGACTCTGGTGGGGTGGGGTGCGGGGCGAAGGATGGGAAACAGATCAGGTATCAGGGCGTGGTGAGCGCCAAGGCTGTAGGGGGAGAGCTGACCAATGGCATGACATTTGAACAAAGAACTAAAAGAAGAGAGGGCATGAATCAACCATGCGGATGTGAGGGGTTGGGGCGTACTGTCCTGGGCAGAGGGAAGGACGAGTGTGAGGGCCCTGAGGCAAGCATCTTGCCTCTATGGGAGGAACAGCAAGGAGGCCAATGTGGCTGGCGCAGAGTAAGGAGGAAGAGAAGGAGATGCAGCCGAGAGGCAATGGGGACCCGGATCATGTGGGCCTTGGAGGCCACTGTAGCCATCACCGAGCCATGTCACTGAGTCAGATGAGAGCCATGGAAAGCTGAGAGCAAAGCAGTGTCAGAAGTGACCTATTGGCCTCTGCCCGGGTGGTGGCTTGAACCAGGGCAGTCATAGTGGGAGAGTGGGTGGCCTCGCTCTAGAGATACACCGAAGGTAAAGCCAACGAGATCTGCTGATGGATTGAAAATAGTGTGAGGGAGGAGAGGAGTCAACGCTGACTCTCAGGTTTGGGGCTGGAGCGACCAGAAAACTGGAGTTGCATTGGCTGAGACAAAGACGGCTCCAGAAGGGGCCATGGAGGGTGGGGGAGTCAGGAGTTTGGCCTGGGACCTCAGAGGTGCAGAATGTGAGATGCCTTTCAGACATCCAGGAGGAGGCACAGAGGGGGTCTGGAGCTCAGGGGAGAGGTGCAAACATGGGAATGATTCAAGGACGGAAGGTGGTTGAAGTGGCGTGCCTGGACGGGATGGTCCAGCAGACTGTGTGGGTACAGGAGAGGAGAACCTGGGGACTGAGCCCCAGGGACCCCAAGGCTAAGAGGTGAGGAATGGCTGGCAAGCTAGGACAAGCGGGGAGAGTGAGGGGCCTGAGAGAATAGTGTTTCAGGAAGGAGACAGTGAGCACTCATTCTGTCCTGATGAGGCTGGCCCTCAAAGCTGAACCATCCAGCAGGAACATGACGTCACGTGGACCATAGGCCAAAGGGTCCTTGGGTATACACCGCCTGCCACAACCTCCAGGCTGCCTGGTGCTCAAGCCTGCACAGGCTGACAGGTGGCAAAAGGTTTCATCCAGAGGCTTTAGCTAAATCTCACTCTCTGTGCTTTGAGCCCAGGTCTCTCTTGTCAGAGGCTATGGCTTATTGCCTCCACCCCCATGTGTCCCTTGTCAGGCTGCTTACCTTTGTATGCTCACACCTGTCATAGCCAAACGGACCTCAGGACCAAGGTCTCAGGAAGCCCGACTTGCTACTGATCCTGAGCACATCACTTGGCTGTCTGTTCTAAGTGCCCAGGGGTAAGGTCTGGGAGGTCGCACAGGCCCTCCAGGCTCTAACGATATATGGGCCATGGGCACTGGAAGACATGGGGCCAGCGCTCCTCCTGCCTGGCCTGCTGGGGCTCTTGTGGGCCACCCAGGCCCCCCTTCCCACAGCCTCCACCCTTTCACAGATCTCACTGGGAAGCCTGTCTGTGTCGTCCGGGACAAGTTCTCTCTGGCTGCTCCCTTGCCTCAAGCCACACTCTTATCCCACTGCCTGATGGGGATGCCCACCATCTCTGCCCCCCTTGGAGACCCGCAGTCCAATCGGGACCCCCAGCTTTTTTCTGGTGGGTACTTGGGCCACAGACCCTCTACCTTGGGATTATGCCTCTCTCCAAAGGTTGTCCCACTTGTGTAGGTGCCTGAGAAAAAAATGGGATCAATCGGGTACCCCATTTTTACTCTCGGTTCCTCCAGCATCTTCATCTACATTATTTCCCAGCCTCAAATCCTCAGAAATGTGCCCCTGCTTGGAATAGAGGTGCTTGAGGAGTAATCACAAGCGGAGGACAAGCAGATCTGGGAAACAGTCATGTGACTTACAGCTATAAACAGGAATGCTATTGGAAAGACATAGGACTTGTATTCAGGGCAATCAGCCACAGGCAGCACTGCTGCAGCGTGTCCGAGGCCTCCCTTGCCCTTCCTGTCGTGGGGATGGGTGCTGTGGAAGGAGCTGGGGCAGCCTGCGGGCAGAGAGGTTTGGAAGGCTTGGTCAGTGCTCTGTACCACCCTCCCCAGTAGTTCAATATTTCAGTAACTGGCACTGCATATCGACTGAATCTCAATCTTGGCTTCAGTTTCCTAAAAGGGACAAAGCCAGATTAAACCACTCGCATCTTGGCATAAATAGCCAAATAGTGGCTCCCAATCAAGCCGCAGGCTGGGACAACCACAGCCCCTCTACAGCCCCCTCCTACCCACCGACAGTGCGATTCCTAACCCTTCCTCCAAAGGCACCTCCTCCCCTTCCCTTTAAGATGCAGGTGGGCAACTGGGAGGAGAAGATGCTCTTTTACCTATAGCCCCCCAACACCTGGTGCCACAGGGCAGGCAAGGAGAGGGGCCTCAGACATCAGTTGCCAGGATCTTGCCCCCTCCCCACAGAGGCCTGGAAGAAGGAGTTGAAGGACCTGGCTTCCCAGGTGGTCACGTTCAGCGAGGAGAATGAGCTGAAGGACAAGGAGGTGGGTGCAGAGCAAAGGAGCTGTGTGGGAGGACGTGCAATGGGCCCAACCCTTTGTAAGAAAATCCTGCCCAGTCTGGCTAGCCTGATCGGCAGAAGGGCGAGTGTTCCCTGCGCGCTGCTGTCGGCACCGGGGAGGAGGGACTGACAAATACCAGCCCAAGGGAGGGGGCCCCAATGAGGGCTCAGAGGAGCAGAGAAATGGTACTGGGGTGGGGGGTGCTGAGGGGGAAATGCGGGAAGGATTCCTAGTTCAGAAGTGGGCGGTGGGCATCCTGGTAGAGGCAGGCGCACAGCACAAAAGCTCGGGAGCAGGAAAACACAGCGCATCTTCAGACAGCAGGGACCTGGAATGCAGGGCAGTGGGCGAGAAGGTAGGAAGGGGCCGACTCAGAATGTGGGCAAGACCTGCTCGTTCTAATTTCTGAACTTAGTGTAGTGCCTAATTTCATAAGGAGTGGAGAGCCACTGAAGGTTTTCAAAGAGGAGTGGAGTGGCCTCATGGGTGCTATTTGCTGACCAGTAAAGACAAGTTAGAGGCAGCTTGAAGGTAGTAGAAACTGGTCCTAGGACAGGCCGGGCCCTTTGTGGGTGAGTC
>VMDR010001074.1:12111-150118 GCA_007922815.1 Macrotus californicus
GGGGGGGGGGGGGGGGGGGGGGGTGGTGGTAAGGATAGCAGGGAGGGCCTGCCCAGGAGGAAGGACCACAGTGGGTGGGGAGGGAGTGGACAGAGTAGGTGAGTGGCCAGAGTTCAGTGAATTTTCAGGAGAAAGAGCTTTGGCTATAATGGAAGGGCCCCTGCTGGGGAGAGGGGTCTAGGACAGGGTGGGGCTGGCCTGTTCTACATCCTAAGTCCCTGCAATGCTGTGATGCTGAGATTCCAGGGGAGGAGGTGATGGGCACCCTGGAAACATGACCCAGCCTCCTTCTATTCTCTTCTCTTCCCCTCTGCCCTCTCTCCTCTCTACCTGTCTGTCTGTCTGTCTATTCCACATCCCCACCCCTGGAGTCTCTGGCCACTTTTCTTCCAGCAGGAGGAGCCTAACCGGGAGCAGGGGGCAAAGTACTCGGCAGAGACGGGGAGGCTCATCCCTGCTTCCACCCGCGCGCTCAGCCACCGCCACTCCCGCCAGGGCCAAGGGAGCCACCCTTCCAGAAGAGAGGGAGGAGTCCAGAGCTACGTCCTGCAGGATCAGGAGCTGCTGGTGAGATCCTGGGAAGGCCGGGGCTGCGCCCTAGAGAGACCCTAGTCTAAAGACAGAGAACGGGGTGGCGTCGCTCCCAGCCATCCCAGCTAGAACTCTTACAAACCGCTAAGTGTGGACTCTCCCAGGGATACTTGCACCTCAGACTGTAAGACTTGAAAACTCCAGACCTGGGAGTCAGGAGCCTAATCCCCTGCTGCTTTCAGGTTTCTGTGCAAGCTTTTCCCTCTTTGTTAAGTGCTTTCCCCTCTTGGGGCCTTAGTCCCACAATTTAGCCGAACTGGGAGCATAGACACGTTGTCCCTAAGGTCTGTTCCAGGTCTGGCACTTGGCAAGTTAACGAGGGGAGCTACAGTGGAGGAATGAGATGCATGGAGTTGAAGGTCCTGCCTAGTGTGTCCTCAGACCACCCTTGGTGTGTGGCACCCCACCGCCTGCAAGGCTGGCCCCAGCCTCATCTCCCCACACTCTGAGAGGCGTCTGGTCTGTGCTATGACAAAGCACAAATCCCACCTCCCCCACATTCAAGTTTCCCCACCCAGGCCTGAGATGAGTCTGTGACTCCTTCCACTGGGTTAAGGCACCAAAAGTCCCTGTTAAAATGCACACGTGTTCCCCAGATAAGGCTGGACAATTAGCCAGAATCTCGACATCTTGCCTGCGACCAGTGTGTTCAAAACTGTCCAGTGAAGTGAGAAGAGCAGACAGGGCCCCAGGTCCTCATTTCACAGATGGGGAGGCTGAGGCTCTGCCAGGTGACATTTTGTGGCCCAGGTCCCCATACAGGAAGCAGCATAGCTGGGACTAGAACATGGTACTTTCTCCACCATAGGGCGGCTTCACCTTGCCTGGAAATAGGTTCTCAGGTCCCTTGGGGAGGGTGCACAGGGCAGGTAAGTTGGATGCTGGGGAAATTGAGAAGGACCCTGGGGCAGAGTGGGGGCAGGGTCACCATAGAGGGTGGGTACCGGAGGGCGAGGGAGGACACCCTAGCAGGCATAGGCCTGGGGGCGAGGCAAGCCCAGGTTCTCCTCTGACCTCCACTGGTTCAAGTGGGCTCTCCTGAAAGAAGGAACCCCCTTTCCTAGGACACCAAGTGCTCCATCTCCCTTCGTGGGCTCAAACTCCAGCCAGCCACAGACACAGCCGCCATCAGCCTCACGCCCTAGGGAGCCCCCGTAGCCCTTTCAAGACAGAGCTGGATCTTTTCCCAATGATCCTTGACTGGAGGATGCAGGGGGGAAAGGGCCCCACAGCAGCAAAGATGGCAGATGCTGAGGACGCAGCCGCGAGCAGAGTGGGCATGCTGCTCGGTGGCGAGAAGGAGCCCAGAGCTGAGCAGCTTGCAGAACCAGCCGGCCCCGACACTCGGGCTGCCCACTGGGGTCACCCCGCCTCTTTGCTAACATCTCCAGACTCTGAATTTGGGAACCTCAGGGTGGGAAGTCTCGTGGGGTCCCTGAAATCTCTACACCAAGGACCTGGGCATTTGGTACTCGGTGCGTCTCTGAGGAGCTGACTGTCCAGCTATGACTTCATCTTCCCAGGGAGGGACTTGGGGTACAACCAGCCCAAGCAGGGCTCAGAGATGAGGGGTCCACCTATCTGATTCTGAGGGTTAGTTCTGCCTTCATCTCCCTGCTAGGTGCTCTCCTCTTTCAAGTCCTCAGATTGCTTACCTTTTCAGTGAGGAATTTAAGAATCTCCCCCCGCCCCCCCCTCCACCCAGGGCTGTTGGGAGAGCAAGCCCTCTGTGGAATGCAAAGTCCCGTGCAGATGGGAGGCAAGGACCATAGTGGGGACCAGTTTAGCCAAGCATGTGGCTCTGGAGCCCACTGGGGGGGCAGGCGCCTGTGTTGACGGCTGGAAGGGGCCATCCAGCGCGCTGACCCACATCTGCCCTGCCCACAGGTCTTGGAGCTCCTTTGTCAGATCTTGCAGACAGACTCCTTGAGTGCTATCCAGTTCTGGCTGCTCTATGCTCCTCCCAAGGGTGAGACTCAGCCCCAGGCCCGTCCTCGGAGTAGAGGCTGCTGAGGGTCTTGTCCGCTGGCTCTACAGCGCTCAGATGTCACTGGGCTCCCATCCAGGGCCTCCTGAGTGAGCCTTGAGTCCTTGCTGGATCCCCAAACTAACTTTGTCCAGCTGGACAGTCAGCTCCCCCTCCCATCCCTCAGCAGCATATCCATGACCCTGCTTAGAGGGGACCCCTCCTCCACGCTGACCACAGGCCTCAGCACCTGGGAGGGTGAAGTCCAGAGACCAGACTTAGCAGACTCAGCCCCATGCACACACAAATGCAAATGCACGCACATAAGAACATACATGTATATGCACATGAACACATGAAGGGACATACATGCACACACTGGGACCGGGGTAGAGGCTTTGTCTAAGCTGGAAGATGAGGAGCTATGACAGCAGAGGGCTAATTGGGAAGGCTCCCTGATGGGAGGAGCGAAGGGGGCGGAGGAGGGGTCAGGGTGTGTGGTGGGCAGGTGGGCCACAAGCAAGGTTCACACAAGGAGGTGTGGAAGGGCTGGGCACACAGCACACACGGGGCCCGGGAGAAGTAGGATCTCCCCGTGGGTCCCCATGGGCAGAACATGAGGTAGTTAGGGAAAGCTGCCCTGGGCCAGGGTTAGGCAGAAGGGCTGGAGGCCCTGCTTCCTGCATGTCCCATCTAGGGACCCAGTGGGGGCTGGGGTCATGCCCCTGAGGATTCTGCTCCCCGGCTCTGCTTACAGAGAAAGACTTGGCCTTGGGGCTCCTGCAGACAGCTGTGGCTCAGCTGCTTCCCCAGCCCCTAGTCTCTATTCCAACAGAAAAACTCCTGAACCACCTCCAGGAAGTCCAAGAACCACCACAAGAAAGGCAACAGCCATCATCCAGGTGGGCTTCATACCCCTCACTTGCCCCTCCATTCCCAGAACTGCTCCCTCACGTTCAGTACCTGTCGTCCCAGGTGAGGCTTGTGGGGTCCAGAGAAGGGAGCCTGGCCCTGGCCGGAGCCTGGGCTGACTAAGCCTGTCCCTGAGTGGGAGGTGAGCCTCTCCCATGGGACCCTCCAGGGCTACTTGTGCCACTCAAAGACACACTCTGCTAGACCAGACTCCAGCTACCAGCTGTGTGGGCACCCCAGGGGGTGACCTGCATCAGCTGTAGCAAGACAGGGCTGGAGAACTGCAGCCAGCCCTCCAGAAGCTCCTGGGAAGACACAAGCAGAGAAGGGGTGCTAACGCGGGCAGGCAGTGGTACCTTTACATCGGTGTCAGGGCCCTGGGTGGCTGGAGAGAAAGAGATTGACCCCAAGTGGGGAAGGTGAGGGAAGGCTTCACAAAGCAGGTGAGCAGGGCCAGCCAGCCAGCTCCGGAGCCTGCAATACTGAGTGCCTGTGACAGCTGCCTGCCATCGCTGGGTGCTTTACACGTTCCTAGTCCACACAGCCACCTGTGGAGGCCCTGTCACCTCCATTTTACAGATCAGAAAACTGAGGCTCAGAAACAGTCGAATGACCCCAAGTCACCTGGCTGGTCTGCAGAAGAGCTGGGATCACACTTGGGCTTGCCTGACTTTTATGCCCAGCTGTGCTCAAATTCACAGCGGAGCTTGTTAAAAGTGAAAATTCCTAGAGAGTCTAACACAGCTGGTGGTGTGGGAGGCGGGTACACAGGGGTGGTGTATTTTCAAAAATCACCCAGGTATTTCTGATAGAGCTTGGAGAGCTCTGCTGGGTGAATAGGACTTGAAGGAGGGAGGGGAGTGTCAGGAATGTAATCAGGAATGTGTACACTTAGAGGGTGTTAGGTTGTGGGGTGCTTGCAGCGTGATGGGCTTGGGGGAGAGCGGGCAGGTGCTCGTGTTCGCTTAGAATGTTGAAGGTGCAGGTGCTGCATTTGTTTTTCTTTTCCACGTTGGGAGGCCAGAGGAGGCACAGGAGGAAGGTGGGCTTGCCTCACTGTGGCCTTGGTGAAGCCACCTGCCTGTATGAGCCTTGGTTTTTCCTCTCAGAAGCCCCGCTCCCATAGTTGTAGGGAGGACAAATTACATCGGGTGCATAAAAAGGCTTGCTGAAGTGCAAAGCCGACAGAAGATAATATAAGAGCAATATTCATGCTGGCAAGTGTTTCATCAGGGAAGCAGGTTCTCGTCTTCTCCGCTAAGGGGGAAGGCTTCCTGTCTGCGAGGAGACAAGAGACCAAGAGAGGCACTGCCTGGGGTGGCACTGGTGTAGTGGCCTCCCTTACAGCTCCCCGGACGGGAGTGCCTCGGTTCCCTGTGGCCACAACAGGCAGTAGAGTCACAGTGGTCAGGGTCTTCCTTAGGGTGGTGCCAGCCACGGACAGACCCTTGCTGGTTCTCCGGGAGGACCTCCCTCCCCTTCCCACCCGCCTGCTGCTCTGCCATGATGCACTCCAGCCTGGCCTTCCCAGACCTTCTTTCCTTTATGTTGGTTATAGCCAAACTCCGAAGAAATCCAAGACAACAGCTCTACCAAAAAGCGAAAAACCAGGTAAGGTACCATGTGACAGGTCACCGGAGGCTCACCGAGGCCCACCCAGTCTGGCTTCCTTGGGGGGGTTTAAGAATCTTTGGAGAGGAGTCTCTGCCCAAAGAAACTGTTCATCTCATCCATTCATCCATTCACGCACTCACTCATTCAACAGAAACTCATTTAGCACCTGTGTGCCAGGCTCTAGGGGTCACTGGGGAAGAACTCAGACAAGCTCCTGCTGCAGGGAGCCTGCGTGCTCAGGTGGAGGTTGTGCAGACCACGAATAGAAATATCCCAGGGGCGCGCCTGCAGCAAGGAAGTAAGGCAGGGTGATGGGGGGACAGTATGAAGGACTAGCACAGTGAGGACAGGGCTCCTGGAGTGGAACGATGGGAAGGACCAGCCCTGAGCAGGGCGGGGGCGAGCCTACAAACAAGAATCCCACGTGCCTGGTGTGTTGGTGAAAGAGTGAGCAGACCAGGGTGACCTGGGCCTTGTGGGTTGGGGATGGCGTAAGAAATGAGATGAGACAGGTGGACCTGGTGGGTGGTCTCATGCAGAGGACATGGGGGTGCACTGGAGGGTTATGGGCAGGACCCTTCTGGTTTCTGTGTAGAGTGTGGACTCTCGGGAGCTGGAGGGAGTGAGGGGGTGAGGGAGGGGGCTGCTGTAGTTACCCCAGTGTTTTAGACCAAGGCAGGGAGAAGGGGGTTCGAGGGGAGAGAAGACAGTATCTGCCATGCGCTATATTCTCCCCCGCTAGACTGTAAAGGGTCCTGAGTGGCCGGTGGAGTGTCTGCATAGAGTAAGCACTTCATAGGTATGTGCTACCTGGATGTGGAAAGAAGAGGGTGGCCGTGAGGCTCCGAGAAGTCAGCTCTCCCAGTCACCAGCAGAGTCCAGAGCAGAAGCAGCGCTGACTCGGGCTCTGAGCATCTCCCCCTGCTCTTGCACATCCGCCTGAGGCCTTGTAGGGGCAGGGGGCCCCCCAAGTATCCTGGGAAGCTCCTCCTCACCCCCTCCCGCCCACTGTGTCTCCTCTTCTCCCAGAGCACATTGGGAAAGCGCAAGTTCTGCGGATACACTCAAGCCAGAACACGGAAGAGAACGCGCCAAAGCCAAAGACAGAGCTCCAAGGAGTCCGCACTGCTCCCCCTGCCCCACTCTAGGGTCAGCATGGAGTTCGAGCTTCTTCTTGCCTCTACCGCCTCAGCAGCCATACGTGCTTTCCTATCACACAGAGTCTATTAAAATAGAGTCTTCCCCTTAAGAGGACAGTCCAATCTCCTATCAGCAGCAGGTCTGTGCTTGGGTCTTTTCTTCCTGGAGAGAGGGCTGAGCTGCATGGAACCATCCCCACTCCCTTGGAGAACACCTCAATGCCACTGCCCACGTGGGGCTCCCCTTGTTCCTTTGTCTTCCAGGGAACGAAAGAGCAAATAGTGGCTGGGGCGGCCTGAGAAAGCTTTGCTCCTCCTTGAACCAAGGCCCGCAAGGCTCTGGGCAGGTCAGAGCAGAGACCAGGAACCCGCAGGCCTCGTTAAAATAATCATCAATACCAAGTATTGAAGTCCTACCAGGCACTGAGGCAGGGACTTTGGTAATAGCTAACGATGAGCAATGTTACCTGACCCAAAAAAGTCAGGGGGCTTTGGCTAAATATAAGTGACAGATTTGCTCAAGGGCCTTAGGGCTTGCAAACTGGAAACACCGCTAGGCAATACGCAGAGTGTTCGGAAGAAGAAAAGCCGAAGGTTTATACAGTAAAAAGCACACTCAGTTCTGCACTCATAGCCCCTGGGTCGAGACGGTATTTGTCAGGAGTTTGGTGGTCTGGACAATGGGACATTTCTTCCTGTGGGCGTGCCGATGGTTCACCGGAGGTCAGATGTACGTCCAGGCATGACGCACCAATGTGCACCCAGGCTTTGACACAGGGTTGGAAAATTCACACGTTTAAGTTCCCAGGGTAAGTTAAAACAAGAATAATTGTTTCCTCGTGCCTCAGCCTACTTTATCTCCCTAATTTAGCAGGTTGCCAGTGATGGCTCCATTCTATTTCTTCACTCTGGTCCTCAAACACTGCGTGAACTGTCCTCCGTACTCTGTATGGGACACCATATTTGATTCTCCCAAAAGCTCGATGAGGTAGAGCATCAACATTATAACCACTGTTTTGTAGATGAATAAACCGAGGCTCAGAAAGGTGAAACACGTTGTCCGAGGCACGTGATACGTGGCAGACCCCAGATCCAAACCCAGCATGTCTGGTTCCAGAACCCCCACTGCACTTTTCTGACTCACAGACAGCAACCCTCACCAAAAGTTGTGGCTACTTTTCTGAAGAGCATAACGGTTAGCAAGTTGATGGTTGGCAAGGTCAAGGAGGAAAGGGGCATCGTCATAGAAATGTGACTCAGATGCCCCCCAGGGTGTGTCTGTCTTTTAAGATCTGGAGAAGACGCCTTTGACCCTCTGGGAAGCCCAATGTCATCCTTGAAATTTCTGCAAATTCCCTAAAAGGTGCAGGTGAGGAAGGTACTGAGGATTTACAATGTCGAGGTCACCTGTGGCTCTGTGCTCCTACTTCCCTGAGTTCAGTCAATGGATTGTGGCTCCTATCCACACCTGCAGCACTGCTCCACCTGACATCAGTTCAGGAGGATCAAGTCCCTCCGGGTTTTCCCAAACACCCCATTCACAGGAAATGTGTGTGAGAGGGTGCGTGAGGCTTCCATGGAGATTAGGGGTCGGACAAGAATTTGCTGTGAATCCAGCAAACAGCTTCATGGTCAATATTAAATAGTCTTGGTTTTAAAAAGTCCTCGACCACTCTCCCACGGGGGATGTTCTCCTTGGTGGCAGCCTCTCGCCATACGGCTGGCTTTCTCCTCCTCTGTCCTCTCCCCTGGCACCAGTTTCCCCCTAGAAAGCCCAGTTTCATTTTTTCCATTTTTTTTTACTGGGGTAAAACAGATACCACATAAAATGCACCACTTGGGCCGTGTTTACCTGCACAGTTCAGTGGTGGCAGCGCAGTCACAATGTCGTGCGGCCATCCCCACCGCCGTCTGCAGAGTGCTTTACCTTGCACAGCTGAAAGAGAGCGCATCAACCCCTAACTCCCGTCGGCCCGCCCCCCCCCACCCCCCACCCCCCGCCCCGCCCTGCCCCGAGTCCCTGGCAACCGCCCTTCCTCCTTCCGTCTCTCTGAATCTGACTACTCCAGTAGCGTGTGGGGTGGAACCAGACTGTCACGCTTGGCTGTCCTTCTGGGTCTGGTTTATTTCAGTCAGCGCGCCCTCAAGGCTCATCCACATTGTGACATGTCGCTGCTTCCCCTCCTGTTTGTTTATCCGCGCAGGGGTTTACCTTCTTCCCCCAGCCCCTCCAGCCCCGCCTTGCCCGTCCACCCTCCGCCCAGGTCTGTTCACCGAATAGGGTCCTTGCCCTTGGCAGTTGTGGTCATGAGAATGTACCTCCCTCCACTACAAATAATTAAGAACTCACACAGCAAAAAACTCTAGAAGATACCTCCTTCCGAAATAAACCATACTTGTCTGCACAAAAACCCTGGCGCTCTGGGCAATCCTTCTATCCGCCTTTGATTTTTCAGGAAATATTGCTGTGAGGTGTTTGCTGCGGCAGCTTCCCACACTTTTCTCATTCCACAGAGTGCACCCCTCAGCAAATTTGCCTAGTCCCTCCTCCAAATGTATTGATCCTGCTTTCTCCATCTGTTGTTTGCTTTTGCAAATCCATGCAAAGAGCTGGAGTCGCTGCCTGGCCTTCGCACCCACGGCCATTGCCCTTGAAGACCAGTCGTTCCGGGGCCTGCCCCTCACCTGCCTGTTTTGAGGGTAGATTGTGAGCAGACCTTTCTCAGCAGCCCTGCGGTCTATCAGGAGAGGGAAAGATCAGGACACGGAGCCGAACCATGTGCACACAAAAACACGGAGGAAATGAATCCCGTGACATGCAGATGGGAGCCACTATATTGCAAAAAAAGAGTGTGGTTGGATGGGATAACTTGACCTCATTCAGGGCTCACGACAACCCGTAGGGAGGGTGTGAGTAGCCACGGTTACAAGTTGACCCAGCCAGTAGGTAGTGGACTCAAGCCCAGGGCCGAGGGACTCCGCAGTCAGCGCCCTTTCTGATACACCGCCATCACACAGGCCGCACCCCGAACTCTGCTGTCTCCAGACAAAGAAGTGCAGTCTTCTCTCATTTCCAGCCACATCACCCCCTCTTTCTCTCGGTTCTCCCTTCCCCCCTCTTGGATATGGAGCAAGGCTCTGACTCCCAGGCCCTCTTCAAAGTCTCCCAACAGGGAAGCATCCTCTTTCCGGGTCTGAAGGGAGTCATTGCAAAACCCCAGGGGGACAGCCTTCTATTCCTGGGCGTGTCTTCTTCCCGAACGTCTACTTCCTCATTCTCTGGCTAGTTTCCCTCTCCTTTTCCCTCCTCTCCTCCTTTCTTCCTGGAGAAGTTTGTGCATGGGCACGGCATGCGCAAACTGTGGCTTCTCAGCTCTCCTCTTTGTTTACCTGTGCCCTCCCCTCTGAACTTGACCTTGAGAGCCCAGGGTCACTGGTTTATATTGTCCCTGCTTTCCTCCTCAGCTGCCTGCGTCCCAGAAAGCCAGTAAATCAATTGTGTCTCTGTTTTCTTCATCTATACTTTAAAAAAAAATAAGCTTTTAACTTCAGAACTGTTTTAAATTCGCGAGGGAAACAAAAACAAAAAATAGTGCAGAGCTCCCATATATCCCACACCCAGTTTCTCCTACTGGTTTTTAATATAACAGCTTCATTGAGATCTAATTCACAAACCATAAAATCCATCCATTTAGAGTGTACGACTCAATGGTTTTTAGTATTCACAGAATCGTGCGACACAGTCAATTCCAGAACATTTCCGTCAGTCCAGAAAGAGACTCCTGCACCTGGCAGGGCCCCTCCCTTTCATAACAGGGCTGCAACAAGTCTCCTATACCCATTAGTCACTTTCCACTTGCCCTGAAGCTTCCCTTGCCCTGTGTAACCATCAGCTATTTTCTACCTCTACAGATTTTTGCCTATTCTGGTCATTTCATGTAAATAAAATCAAAACATGTGCTTTTCTGAATGACATCTTTCACTCAGCAAAATGTTTTCAAGGCTTATCCGTGTGGCAGCATGTATCACTATTCCAACCTTTTTATAGCCACACAATGGACATACCGATTTTGTTTGTCCATTCATCAGCTAATGGACATCTGGGTTGTTTCTACAATACCTTTTGGCTATTGTGAATAGTGCTGCTGCAGACATTCGTGTATAAACTTCTGTGTGTTCAGTTCTTGGGAGCATCCACCTAGAGTGGATTTGCTGGGTCATAAGACAACACTCTGTTTAATTTTTTTGAGGGATGGCTATACTGTTTTCCAAAGCAACTGCACAATTTTACACTCCCCCAGCAGTGTATGAGGGTTGGAATTTCTCCACATCCTGCCAACACTTGTTATTGTCGGTCTTTTTAAAATTGTAGCCATCCTAGTGAGTGTGAAGTGGTATCCCACTGTGGTTTGAATGTGCCTTTCTTGGATGGCACATGGTGTTGACCACCTTTTCCTGTGCTTATTGGCCATTTATGTATCTGCTTTGAAGAAATGTCTGTTCAGGTATAATTTTGTTTTAAAGACAAAACTCCTGTTTTGTATTTGAGGACTCTCCATCCTGTCTAGGACTTCCCTAGACCTACAGGGGGTGCCCTGCAAGAAAAGCCCACCACCCGTGTTGGTCTGAGGCTCTCAAAGTTCTGCTTGCCCTTTGTAGCCGAGCAGCCTGTGCGTTCTACCCACCTAAGCCTTTGTTTGCCATCAGAGATTGTTAATCTAGAGTCCTTATGGTTCACACACTTTCTTCCTGACAGCTGGCGGGTGGGGGGGGGGCAGTGCATATTAGCAATTTGTCCACCTCCATCTAAGGCGCCCTTTATCCCTGTTGGGAGATAAGTACCAGGTGTTACAGCGCCCATCTGGGCACTCCCAAACCCACCGTCCCTTTTTCACCAGACTGGGGGCGGGGCAACCTGTAAGGTTCCTAGACCTCTCTTTGCCCAACTGCCATCCTTACACGACTTTCAGGGAGCAAAGCAGGTGTCCGCTTCTGGAGCCTTCGCTCGGTTTGGCCTCAGTAGTGGCATCTCTGGGTGAACCCTCCTGAAGCACGTGGGCGCGGTGGAGACCCTCCCCAGGTTTCTACAGCAGTGGCCCATTCGCTGCTGTTTTCATCTCCTCTGGGCCACTGAAATATGCACAAAGAAATGCAAATAGCAATTAAGATGCTGTAATAGTGATTGCGTTGTAACTTTGGCCGACTTGGTTGTGAACGAGTGAAAACCTGCGTAGGACACAAGCATGAAAGTCAACTCAGGCTGGAAAGCACACACACAGCCTGCCGTCCATCAGGCAGGCCCGGGACGCACACAGCAAAGCCGCTGCCGGGTTAACAGGGAAGGCCGCTTCCCTCAGGGCCTGCGGCAGCTGGAAAAGGCCGTGATTGCCCCCTCTTGGAGTGACTGTTGCTTTCTTACCAGAGATGCCAGAGCCCTGTTGCTTTTTGATTTATTCTTGAGGATACCCGACTGCTAAACCACCCTTGCCTCCTGACAGCCCCCAGCCCCCAACTAACCCTCACTTCCCCTAATCTGGCCCCAGAAAGTCACCAATCCAGGACCGATCCTGCGGTGGAACCCTAAACCTTGGAGCAGACAGCCCGTGTCCCTCCTGTCCCTCCACGCCTCCTTGCCACGCCGAGTCAATCAGCTTGCTTTTGTTGAACCACAGACTCATCCTCTGCGGTTGCTGGTTGTTCAGCTTTCAGGAGCTGGCTTTAAGTTGATGTAGCCCAGCTCTGTTTCTTCCAGCCTGCCCGGTTTGTGTTTGCCATCCGAGGGAACTAAGCCGGGGCACTGACTGCTCAGGTGTTTCTTTCCTGCCGACAGGAAAGGGGAAGAATGGTGCCGGTGAGCAGCTCTCCCAGATCTGTCCACTTCTTCCAGGATCGGTGGGCCCCTGAACATGGCTGCCCAGGCAGCAGGTGGGCAGTCGCCCGGTGCCAACCCCGGACAGCACCTGGGCGAGGGGCTGACGGTCAGCGTGTGCAGATCAGGGTCTCTCCCCAGACCCTGCCAGGGAACAGCCCTGTGGCACTCGGCCCTGCCCCAGCGAGCTTTCTGTCCTGGGCGGGGGTAGTCCCTCCTCTCTCTGGGCCTCGGGTCACACGCCAGCTCCCTTAGGCCCCTTATTCTTACTTGGACAGTGTGATTCTAAGTTCAAACTATAGAATTAAGTGGGAATCCCTGTAATAAAAATCACTAACATTTGTTAAAAGCTTTAAAAAATGTTTTTTTCTTAATCCTCACCCAAGGACACGTTTATTGATTTTAGAGAGAGAAAGGAAGAGAAATATTGATGTAAGAGAGAAACATCGGCCAGCTACCTCCTGCATGCACCCCAACTGGGGATCAAACCCACAATCTTCTGGTGTATGAGACGTCGTTCCAAACAAGCCACCTGCCAAGGCTGTTAAAGGCTTCTGATGTCCCTGGCACTACGGTTAGCCTTTAATACACATTATCCCATTCAGGTCTCATAAGAAGATTAAATATTACTAGTATCACCATTATTTTAGGTGAAGAAACAGAGGCAGAGAAGTTAAGTGACTTACAGCTGGTGAGGGGTGCCTGGGCATGTAACCTGCACAGCACACCATTGCCCAAGTATCACAGAGAGATCACAAAGCAACAGAGGCGCAGAGATGGCCGTGACCGCTCAGCCACACAGCCAGGCCCCGCTTCAAGACTCTCTTTCCAGAGCTGCTGGCAGGGCCCCCTCCAAACCAGGCTAGCCAGAGCAGAGGGAGGGCTGTCCTTGCAGGGCTCTGGCCCTTTCAAATAACCAGACCTGGAGCTTCACATCCCAGGCTAGAGGGAAGGAGGCAGGAGAGGAGGGAGGGGCTTCAAGCAGACATGTTTGTGCGGTGGCTCTGGGAGTGTCCAGGCCAGCCCACCCTGATCCAGCCCAGCAGACCAGAGGCGGCAGGCAGCCGGAGGACCAAACCCAGACTGTGGGTAAGTCCCACCTGAGCTTGGAGTATTTCTTTTCCCCACCTTGCAGGTGGCAGTTCAGGCAAAGCACAGGCAGTCAGACACAAAGCCGTACAGCTCTTCTGCCTCCCAGACCGGTGTTCCGCCCTCCACCCGGCCGACCGCCCAACGAGACGGCTCCAAAGGCCCCTCACGTATCCTAGGCTCTTGGGGACATCGCAGTGAATGCAGATTCTTGCCAGGCAGACAGCAAAATCAAAAGTTCTGGCAATGTCTGTCATCTGTTTGGACGCTCAAGGCTTCTTCTGTGAGTGTTTGGAGAGAAGATGATGCAAACCACAGTTTCTAAGGTTTGGCCTGTAGCCCTGCTACCCCACTGGAGAGACTAACGCCCGGACCACTGCACTGGAGGCACGCGGAGTGTCTATGAAGTGTGTGTGAAATGTGGCTTTGGTGCGTCTCCCACTCCATTTCACTTCTGGAAAGCTCTCTTAAGAAAAATCAGGTAAAAATGAAAAGTTTTACCTCACAGCATTGTTTATGATACCAAAATTTAGAAACAACCTAAATGTACAACACCAGGGGATTTTGGTTAAATAAATGGTCATTTAGCCATACAATGGGTACCATGTGCCATTAAAAATGAAGATGGAGCCAGGCCAGGTGGCTCCGTTGGTTGGAGCATCATCCCGTATACCACAAGTCTGTGGGTTTGATTCCTGGTCAGGGCACATACCTAGGTTTCTGGTTCAATCCCTGTTCGGGGATCAATGTTTCTCTCTCTCTCTCTCTAAAATCAATAAACATATCCTCGGGTGAGGATTAAAATTTAAAAAATGAAGATGTAGCTTGACAGATCTCAGGATGGACATATTGTTTCCATTGCATTCATTGTTTCGGGGGCTGTAGGGGAGGGCACAGAGCACACGTTTCCCTGTGTTAGGCCTGCCCCACACAATGCGCCAAACCTGCAGCTAGAGCTGGGGTATGGGGCTCTTAGAGGGCCCACCCCGCCCACACTACCAGCCATGGCAAGGACCACACTGCCCCACCTGCGGCCGACAGTCCCCCTCTTTGTCAGCTGCCCTGTGGGTGCCTGGGCCCACAGGATCCTGGGCCCGAACAATCCTGAATGCAAGTCTAGGGCCTGTGCTGACATCTCCCGGGTCAGTCCCCTAAGGTGTGACTGGGTTACCAGTTGTGTACCTCTAGGCCCAAGTGGTAGCTTTTAAAGGGGGTAGTTCCCAAGGGGAGGTGGTTTGCAGGGAGATGTAAATGGAGCTTGAACTTGAGGGCTACAATGCCCCCACAGGTATGTGAAGTCCCTGGAGGGGTGCTCTGTGCCCGTATCCCGGGCCCACAATATTAGGGAGGGGCCTGGGACACACTCATCTATACACTCAGGGATGGATTAGTGATGTCTGACACAGCAGGGGCTTAGGTGTGGGTTGGCACTTTTAAATTGTCCAGCATGTGTTTCACATCAGCCCTCCCTGCCTGAGAAGATGCACCCCATTCCTTCCGCCCCTCTGACCAGCACCCACGTTCCGTTCCGACTTTTTCAGGGAGAGTGCTCACCACCTTCTAATGAAGTCACCCTTGCATGTTTGAGCAGCTTTGCTAATTAGAATGTTCTTCGCTATGCAGACCCCAAAACTACCTCCCAGGTACTTCTACCCTTTGGGCCAAATTCTGGATGGTGATGCCCAAGGCCACACAGCTGCTCCACAAAGCCTGAGTGGGGCCCAGCCCAGTCCTCGCCTTTGCACCCTGCGCTGCCGCTCACAGGAGCCCTGAGCCAGCGAGGCCAAGGCAGGGAGGCCTCGGGTCAAGTCTCCTTGTGTCTCCGGCATCTCTCCGGCCAGACCCCACCCCCAATCATCTTGCTACAACCCAGCCCAACACATTGGAGCTCTGCCTCCATTGTCCCTGTCCTCTAAAACAGAGGAAAAAAACACAGCACAACACTTTGGGTCCGAAACAAGACACCGAGGACAATGTTAATAAATACATAAAAACATAAAGTCCAGATTTCAGCCATGGAGTTTACAGCCCTTGACAAAGGCAGGCAGGTCTGGGGAAAGACTCAGTGTGTGCCCAGCACCCAGGGAGGGGCAGGCGGCAAGTGGAGAGGGCACCCAGGAGCCCCCTCTAGGGCTCCCTTCTCCAGGCACTTACAGGACAACCCCCTGCTCCTGTCCCTCCAGCATGGCTCAGAACAGTCCCTCACCCTGGTGAAGGAAGAACTAGCAAGCACCTGTATCACCTGCTGAAGAGTCTGAGAGACCCTCTGTACGACTCAGAGTAAGGACCCCTTGGGTACGCAGGTGGCTTCCAAGAGCCAGTGTCTAGGGAAGTTACCTGCCCTCGGAGGTAAGGGGGGGTAGAGGCGGCTGAAGCACCATAGCACCGTGGGTCCATGTCTACTCCCCACCCTGGCAAGGGGCAGAGGCTCATATCCGGCCCTGGGCGGCCCCTGTCATTTCCAGGGCCCAGCTATGAGTGGGTTCTGGTCCTCAGCCTTGGGGCCTGAACCCCACCCCCAGCAGCACCACAAACCTCTGGCCTAGCTGGAGCCAGTGGGGGAAGCAGACCCCTAATTCCAGCAGGAGTGGTCTTTGGCAAAAGGGCAATGACTGACAGGACATAGCCTGAGAACTCACGTCACCCTCTGTGTCCCACAAAGTCCCCCTCCCGGCCATCTCCCTCACGTCCCCGAGTGAAGACAAAGTTGCCGTTTCGGGTCTAGCCGGATCTCTAGCACCAGTTGGGAAACCTCTGGATGAGAAAGACGTGTTCTAGAGTGTTCAGAGCCCTCCTCTTGGGTGAGCTGGAGTGAGGCTGGGGGCCCAGCAGTGACAGACAGTGCTGTCTGCAGGGGCAGAGGTGGCCGCCGGCAGTGCCCTCCAGCCAGCTCAGGCGAGCTGGACTCCGCACCGTGGCCTTGGCTGGAGGAGCTGCATGGAGCTCTGGCTACAACACGCTGGGCCTGAGATGAGCTGGCCTCCCGTCTGCCCCAGCCCTGCAGCTGGGGCCTCACGACCACACTGACCCCCAGCTCCCTTCCTCTCTGACTGCCTGCCCTGCGGACACCCCCCTCACTGGGCAGAGGGCCAGGACACAGGGCCTCCACAGCAGCCCCACAAATCCTGGAAGGACACGCACTGGTATCTAAGGGCAGGGCATTCGCAGGCCCTTGGTCCTGGCAGGGGAGATAGACGGGAGCACCTGAGAGGTTCAACTCGGTCACCTGGGCTGCTTGCTGAGGTATCTCAGGTTAGGGCTTTCCCTGATTTTTTTTTCTTCCTCGCATACCCACCTCCCGGGTGAAAAGTATCACAGCCCAAAACTAGAACAAGAAGACGAATAATTTAAAAGGAAGTCTGTGCTTGCCACTGGCCGAGCCCACAGAGTGTAAACTTGACCGACGGGGTGGGCTGGACAGGGCTCATGTCACGGGGGAGGTGGCGGGAAGGCTGGTGCCAGGATGCCTTAGGTCTTCCCTGAGCTGCTCTTGACCCTCAGAAGCTGGCAGAGGCGGGCCCGTGGTCCAGCCCCAAGGCAGCCACTGGGTGGCGCTAGGGGAAGTACCCCGGAATGTTCCAGGGCGCAGTTTCTCAGGAGCAAAGCCGCGCTGGGTCACTGGGGAGCCCGTGCCCTGGGGTCCTGGGAGCTGTGTCAGTCGACCGTGCAGATGGTTGTCTGAGTTCGTTGGCTCCACAGCATCTGGAGGGGCCTTGGCTTCTGGGGAGGGGCTCCCCCGAGTGGAGAAGGGCGGTAGTGAGGCCCGGCTGGGGCCGGGGCTGGCGTCAGGGCCTGAGGCCTTCCTTGTACAGGACTTACAGCACAGCCGGTGGTAGCCGGGGATGGAGCAGTAGCGGTCCTGCACTTCCGTCTGGCAGAGGATGGACCTGTCCTCCACGCAGGGCTCTGCTGCACACACGGCACAAAGACCAATGCCAGGAGGACATTCATCAGCGGGTGGCATCAGGACACAGCCCCCCACCTCAGCTCAGCCCACCAGCTGCAGGCCCTTCTCCTGCTCTGGCTGGACTCCCTATAAAGCCTCTTTCCCGATGGAGACATGGGGCTGCCTGACAGGAGAGACAGGACTGAGTACCAGCCCTTCTTGTGTGACAGAGGGACTAACACCCTCCCTGAGGGCAGTGGTTCTCAAGGCAGGGTCCCCACACCAGCAGCATCAGCATCCCCTAGAAGCTTGTTGGAAATGCTCGTTTTCAGACCTCATCCAGACCTCCTGAATCAGAAACTGGGGCCGGGGTCCAGCTCTGTGTTTTGACAAGACCTTCAGGGCAATGGTCCTGCACTGGGAACTCTGAGCCACAGCTCTCCATTGGCCGTCAGACCAGGCTGCCCACTGGAATCGCCTGAAGAGCTTTACAGACAGCCGCTGCCTAGTTCCCCCCCCCTACCCGGGGGGCCTGGAGGGCCTGGGTGTGGCCTGGGCACTGGGCGATCCTCACCTGTAGCAAAGCTTGGGATCCCTACCCTCCTCCCAATCAACCCAAAGGAGTCCGATCCTCTCCGGCCGGGACCAGGCGAATGCCCAGGTAAGTCACACTTGTGACAGGCTGATCAAACATCCTGCCACAGGCAGCACATTTGGAACACTAAGCCCTCCAGCGATAAATTTGGAATCAAGCAGATCTAGGTTCTAATCAAGGCTCCACCATTCAAAAGCTCTGAGGTCTTGGGCAAGTCAATTTCTCCAACCCTCAGTTTCCTCACCTGTAAAATGGGGAGAATGCTGACATTTACCAATGAATAATAACATTATAAATAACATTTGTCAAGTTCCTGGCAGAGAGTGGTGCCCATTATACCAGTTTTGTGCGCTTTGGTTAAAATATCTAAAAATGTTTTCATTTTTCTGCGCTAACAGAACATGAGGGAAGGAGTTTTGTGGCCACGAGGTGGCACCAGAAATCTAGGATGAGAATGAGAGTCTCACCCTTTGCTCTTGGGATGAAAAGGGAAGAAACCCAGGAACCTGAACAGTCTGAGCCTCAGCACAGAGGCAGAGAGGCAGCCAAGCCAGGGCCAGAAACCCCTCTGAGGACATCTGGTCGGACCGCTTTACTTTACAGATGAGGTCGCTAAGCTCAGAGACGTTCAGGGGTTTGCACAGGCTCACACAGCCAGCTGGTCCTCTTGTTAGGAGCTAGGGTCTATGACCTCTCTGCTACTCATCTTCTCAGACCCTGACCCTTGGGAAGGTAAGGAAGGCAAAGAGAGAAGGAGCCTAGGGAGGGCACGTAGAACACTGGTCCTGTGCACAGCAGGTGCTCAGTATTTATTGATGGGTGGACACATGGGTGGGTGGACATGTGGGAAGAACTGATTGTAAGGCAGAGAGAAACCACCCTTTGGTACGTTGTTAGCTGACAGCTGGACGGAAGCACATGCGTTATCTCATTTAATTTTCTCAACAGCCCCGTGAAGGCAGCTCAGATCTACAATCGCTGATCCAAAAATCTTGGAATCAGATATGATTCATAACTCAAAACTTTTGAGGTTAGAAAATACTCACTGTATTTATATTATATAATATCCCCAATGGAGACTGGGATATCACCTTATAACCAAATATGGCAATGTTTCTAGAGCAGAATAACTGAGCTGTTAGTTCAGGTCAGATTTTGCTGTCAAATGAGTCTGCACCAAATTTAGATAAATTTTGCAGCTTTCAGCATTTTAGAACTGCAGATAAGGGACCACGGACGAGTACAAGCATTATCCCCACCTCACAGCTGAGGCCTCTGAGGCTTCTGGAGGCTAAGGTCACAGGGACAAATGGGAGGCTGGGTCTGCTCCACTGCATGGTCCGTGCTTGTGACACTGACCCCTGGAAGGCTGAGGGGCGGGGCCCAGAAATACACTTACTTGATGATATCTTGTTAACGGGATGTAGGGGTCCAGACTGTGGCACCCACTGCCCGCCTGGGGTCACGACTTCCCAGACATCAGCCCTCACCGTGGAGTTCTGGAGACTTCCTGTGAACAGACGAAGCAGCTCTCCTATGTGGTGTTTCTCGGGGGCCACGACGCAAGCTGGGCTGGGTCTCGGGTGGAGGCCACAGGAGCTGGGTCTGCCTGTCCTCCGCCCCCTCCTCCCGTCCTATCTGGCTCACCTCTGCAGGCAGGCAGGCTGCAGACCTGGATGGTGTCTGGCTTGTTGCCTTCACACTGCCCGACACTGTTGGCACTGGTCCGGCACACCACCTGCCGCTGCTGGATGCCCTCTCCGCAGGTGGTAGAGCACTGCCATGAGATGGCCAGGGCCAGGCCAGGCCACAGTGGTCCAGGAAGAGCAGGCGGAGAGAGAGAAGAGGGCAGTGAGCTCCAATGCAGCCAATGCCCGGGACAGAAAGGGTACAGAGAAAGGGGCTAAGTCCCCACTTGACCAGAGGGACAAGCAAGGACTGCTTCTAAATAGCCTCATCGGGACAGCACACCAGGGGTCAAATACTCCTGTCCTGGGTGGTAGACGGCCACTGCCCTGAGCTTAGAACCCAGGCACCCTGCTACCACCCAGTCGGCTCACCCTGGCTCAGGGCCCCATTCTGGCACCCCTGCCTGCGTCCACGCTGGCTGGTCTGTGCCTGGTCCTTCAGTGTTTTGTGCACCACCCTGACAAACTCCCCTGTGTGACCCGCCTGCCCCTGGGACTTGGACTGTGGCATCTGCTGAACAGAGAGCTGGGTGAGAAGGTCACAGAAGACCCTCCTAGTTCTGACATTCGATGACTCTGTGGCTCCGTTTGCCAAAACTCAGCCTGCAGAGACACATTCCATGTGCCTTCTTGCCCAGGAGGAAAAGGTGTGTCTACACAGAGCAGAAGATGACAGCCACTTGCCAGGGCTGCCATACCCAGACTGCACCCCTGGAACCTGACACACTTCTTCCCCCGATAAACGGGTGGCAGCGGCGGGAGGGCCATCCTGGAACAGCAAGGCTGCCCCCTGCGGCCAGGTCACTGGGTGTTAGGCACTAACCACAGCCCCCCCTAGTGGGAGGGGAAGGAACTGGCAGAGGTCCGCTTCTCATACTGGGCATGGGGAGACACAAGGGTCACTGGCCACAAAGAACCGTGGGACAAAGATGGCTCATCCTCCTGGGGTGAATAATCACAAACAGTTGCTCTCAGTGCTTGTCAGTTTTAAAAGGGGCAACTAACTATCTCCACGACCTGTCATTCTTCTGTTGGATTCATCTATGGGGTCTCTTCTGGGACCGGCCATCTTCTTGTTTTATATTAGAGCAAATAAATCTACATACCACAGAGGAGAATATACAGTCTCCAGGAGCTGTGTGGGGGCTGGGGCTATTTCCAAGCGCTCTCAACTATGCTGTATTTTAAGCATACAGAAAAGTATGAGGAAGTTCGTCATGGAAACCTGTTCAAATGCCATCCCCAGCTTTAGTAAATCGGCATTTGGCACATTTTCAAATATGGTGTTGTGCCTTTTAGGATTTAAGTCAATTGGACGTGCTCTTTCTCACCTAAATCGACTTTTCTGGGGTTTGTGTTGATACATAGAGTCCGCGCTTACTGGCTTTTCTTGCTGTAGAGTGTTTTATTGTATGAATGGACCGTGATTTTCCCCCAATCTCTGATGCATAAACATTTAGGATGTTTCCTGATGTTTTTGCTATTATGATAAGCATCTTTGTTCTTACCTCCTTGACCAAATCAGCTTTTTATACTGTAGCAAAATATCACATAGAGTTCACCATTTACCCACTTTTAGGTGTGCAACTCTGTGGCGTTAGGCACATTTGCATGGCTGTGCCGCCCGCATTACCACCCATCTCCGGGACCCTTCACACCCTCGGACCGACGCTGTCCCCGTGAACCAACTCCTGAGTCCTCCCTCCCCCAGACCCGGAAACCGCCGTTCTCCCTTCTGTCCTCGCGGACATGGCCACTCCAGGCAACTCACCTAAGTGGAGTCACACAGTGTCTGTCCTTTTGTGGCTGGTTTATTTCACACAGCATGATGTCCTCAAGGTTCATGTCAAATCAATTTTTCAGAGAGAACCCAGGACATCAAAAAAGACCCTGTGGCCACTTCCAGGGCCGATCCCTGAGCACTTGAGCTATTCCTCAAGCTTCTTCCTGTTTCCCTCTTTCTACCCTGCTCCCCAACAATGAACTTCCTACCGAGGTGCCAGAGTGAGCCTTGAAACTTGAAATCAGAGCTTACACACTCATAAAAATTCGGCAAGAGTTTCCCACTGCTCTGAGAATACAGTGTAACTCTTCACCAAGCCCTCACCACCTTTGCAACGTCCTCCTGCAGCCCCTGCCCCTTTTCTTACGCTCCAGTGCCACTGTCCTTTCAGTTTCTGGAATGTGGCAAGGTTGTTCCTGCCTCAGGGACTGCCTGTGGCTCATCCCTCAAGTCCCAACTCAAAGGTCACCTCCTCAGAGAGGCCCTCCCAGATACAATAATCCACTCACTTCCCACACAGCCCCAACTACAACCTGTAAATGCTTTTGTCATGGGTTTATTTGCCCCTTATGTGTCCCTCGCTGGACTCTTCAGCTTTACAAGCACAAGAATCAGACTGTCTGGCTAATGCTGGATTCCTACATTCCTAGTTCAGTATGCCTGCCATGCAGGTGGCACTTAGCACACATTTCCTGTGCAATTTCTTGAATGCAAGAATAAGCTCTAATTGGCTCGTCTGTAACTGGGGACATCAGCCCGCCTATCCCAGTGCTGCGTGAAGGTCAAGGCACACGGTGAATGAATGGAGCCATGGCCCAGTGTCCCCGGGAGCTGTTCCACTTAGTTTTGAGAAAAACCAAACCAGATAATGATGCAGAGAAGATCTGACCAGATCACTGGGGAGAGGAGGGGAGGGGCCGCAGGAGGAGGCAGCGGTGAACAGTTTGGGAGGGACTGGCTGAGAAGCTGAGTGAGTGCCTCCAGAGCACAGGGAATTATGGGCTAGAAGGGTTTAAATAAAAGAGGGCTGACTCAGGCTCTCTGGCTCTGGGGCCCTTGAAGATGCCTGGATGATCGTGCTGCACCTTCCTGCGTTTCCCAAAAGACAGTATTTTTAAGGGGGAGGAACTCCAGGCACAGCCTCGGATAGGGCTGGTCTGGCAGAGGGTGGCAGGGTTATTATTCTTCAGGTGTTTTGAAGGGGACAGGCTCTGAGGCAGAGGCCACCCATTCTTCCAAAATTGTGCAGCTTTTGTATCTTATGTTGTTTTAGTTTGTCCACTAGCCCTGTAGAAATAAGATACTGTAACTAAAAACTAACAAGGGGAAATGCTAGAACCCAGGAGTTCAGAGTTCAGCCTGAATTGATAGGCCTAAGTGACGAATTCTTGTGGAAAGCTGTTATTCCAAAATTGGGAAGCTTTTGAATAGACTCCTTTCCTTTATCAGCAAACCTTTGCCTCTGGAGTTTTGCCTGGAGGGTGGCGGTGAGCAGTGGGACCCCAACTGGCTGTTGGGTAACAATCGGAGGGAAAAGTCGGCCAGAAATGCTACCTGCGGGCAGCACCAGGTCTCTCAGCAGCTCCCCCATCCAGATTGACCTCTTCCCCGACTCCCCAGAGAAAGTGCCCCTGCCACCCTCCGAGGACAACTTACCTGGGACCAGGCTCCCGTCCGCCACTGGGCTGGGCAAGGCACTCGGAGGCAGGGCCGCCGAGCCTCGGGCCGATCCCCAGGGCAGGCTTTGGCTGGCATGGCCTTGTGGGTACCGTTGGAGAGGGGCAGCAGGCACTGCACTCCCCGAGTTTGCACCCCCAGCTTCCCACAGCTCCGGCTGCAGGGGCCCCACTCCTCCATCACCCACCTGGAGACAGACAGGGCAGAAAGTGGAGGGGAGCTGGGACCATGGGGACATTTCTCCCAGGGTCATTTCCACCCACTTAACTACAGACAGGAGCCAGAGAGTGGGTTTGGGCTTCAGAATGCTCGGGGGCCAGGACAACTGTCCATCTGGTTCTGCATCTGCTAGCCTGTGTGGCCTCAAGAGGGTCACTTAGTCTCTCCTCTGTCTCCTCTTCTGAAAAATGGGTATAATGCACATTTAAATCCCAGCACCTGCATACCCTTGGGCAAGCTATGCCTCTCTACGCCTCAGTTACCCCATCTTTACATCAGGAGCCTCTCAGCACCTCGTGAATATTTGAGTGCCTACTGTGTGCAGGCACTGTCCTAGGTGCTGAGGTGCAGCACTGCACAAAGCGGATGAGAGTGACAACCTGTGCAGCTGATCCCCCTCCCATGGGGTCCTCGGGACGATTAAAGGACTTGGTATATGTAAAGCACCTGGCAGGCTGCATAGCATATAGTAGGCATGTAACAAATGTAGGCATTATTAGTATCACCACCAGCGCCCGCAGAGCTTCGGTGCTGATCAGCTAACCTGGTGGTAAACCGGGGCTCTTTCAGCCAACCCCTTCCTTTGAAAACAAAAAGCCCCAAAACTGCATTGGGCAGTTTTACAGACAAGCCAGTGTGGGCGATCCATGGCCTTGTGCGCGCTGTGATCGCAGGCATTTGTGGGGAAAGCGGCCTGAACAACATGGTACAGTAAGACACAAAAGGCAAGTGTAGAGGGCTGAGGGCCCGGGGACATAGCCCGGGCCCACACAGGGACGCTGTGGCCAGCTCTAGCGCCGGTCCCGGCTCCAGCCTGGCCCTGGAGCTCCCCTAGCCTGAGGGAGCAGGAGCTGCTGTGAATCGGCTGCCGGTCGGCACCAGACCCCAACCCTGGGAGGACTGCTGGGAAGGCAAGAGGTTGGATCTGGTTCTCTGCGGCTTCCTGCTGGCCAGTTACCAATGCTGAGCTGGCTCTGCATCAGGCTCAGAGGCCTGACCTTGAATCCTCCACAAGTCACAGCTCTTTCCTCTCCCCAAGGCTCCCTCTAAATAATCCCAAGAGCATGATCCTGTGCTCAAAAAAGCCTGTATGCTCAGGCCAGGGAACCCCAACCAGGGGCTACACCCCGGCTGGGGCTAGCAGGCCAGCCTGAGTCCAGGGCCCAGAGGACCGGGCTGAGATGAGTGTGGGGACCGCATCCTGGCCCCCTGTCTGGGGCGGGAAGCACTGAAATCTGCTTCACCTCCATGGACCTCCCACATCACTGAGGGGAAGCTGTGTCCCCAGACTGGGCCTCAGTTTCCCAATCTGTGAAAGCATGCTGGGAGTGACTGAACAAAGGAAGCACCTTCCTTTCGGGAACAGAAGTTAATCTGGAAGCTCGGAGGGAGCAGAGGCACAGGAGGGCAGCGCCTGGCATGGGCAGCGCCTGGTGTGGGCGCCTCTCCTCAGCGAGCCCTGCTGCAGGTGCTGAGTCTCCGGGCTACGGGGCTGGAGGGAGCAGGCCCTGTAGCACCTTCTCCAAGGCCAGGGCTGAGAGCGGGTCTGCAACAGCCCAGGTGTGGGATCAGCCTCCTCGTCCCTCCCTGGGCACTCACTCAGGCTGGGGACACTGGTGCTGGTTGCAGCGCCGGCGGATGGGCTTGGGCCTCTTCTTGTGGTCACACAGGTGCCTCTGTACCATGTGGTGGTCTCGTTGGCGCCGGCAGCCGTATTTGGTGAACTGGATACCTGTGGGGAAGGCAAGCTGCCAAGGGGCTGGTCCTGCCAGGCCCTCACTGCCCTGCCTGGGTGGGGCCTTGAAGACAGTGAGCTCTGGAGAGCCTGGAGGGCTAATCCCACCCCTCTGTGCCTTTGCACGCCGTCCTGCCCCTCACTTTCTGAGAAAGCCCTCCTTGATCAGCCTATCTTTCATATCCCCGGTGTGGTGTGGGTGGGGACATGCCTCGGGATGGTGGCCTCTCTGCACAGAGGCCCAGCCCTCAATACTGCCTGAGCATCCCAGCCCGGTCCCGGAGACCCTACCCAGACCAGCTTCCACACCCTGAAGGTCTTCAAGGACAAACTGAGGTATGAGCTGGGACATGTCAGGGAGACACAATGTCAGCCCTCTGACCACTCCTGCCCCGCTTCTTCTGAGAGGCCCTGGGCCACCCCCACAAGGCAGCAGGATGGCTGGGGCAGCCGGGCCCAAGCGGGCCAGTACCTCCTCCACAGGCCTTGGTGCAGGGGG
Organism: Macrotus californicus; assembly: GCA_007922815.1. Classification (NCBI taxonomy): domain Eukaryota; kingdom Metazoa; phylum Chordata; class Mammalia; order Chiroptera; family Phyllostomidae; genus Macrotus; species Macrotus californicus. The sequence continues at coordinate 37,374 of VMDR010001074.1, forward strand.
CCCAGCTCTTGAGCGCCCACTCGTAGGTGTCCGTTTCCTCCAGGAGAACGTTGTTGCTCCCGATAAGGGGCAGCAGGTCCTCGTGGATGACGTACTTGTAGGCCAGGCTGCTGCGGGGGCCACCCTCAGCTGGGGGGAGCACCTAAGGGGACATGGAGGAGATGGCACAGGACTGGAGAGCAAGGAAGCAAGGCCAGCACCGGGCGAGGGTCAAACAGAAGAGTGTGAGGTCAGAAACAGAAGTGGTAAAAGCCAGCAGGAGGCCCTGGCTGGTGTGGCTCAGTGGGTTGGGTGTCGTCCCACAAACCAAAAGGTCGCCAGTTCAATTCCAGGCCAGGGCACATGCCTGAGTTGTGGGCTAGACCCCCATCTGGAGGAATGCAAGAGGCAACCAGTCGATGTTTCCCTTGCACATGGATGTTTCTCTCCCTCTCTTTCTGCCTCCCACAGACCTCAGCTCCAACAAGGGCAGAAGCCACGTCTGCGGGTCTGACCTGCCCACCAGAGCGCCTGCACTGCCCGGCTCCCGTAGACAGCCAGCACACACAGACTGGGTACGGGCTCTCCCCGGCTGTACGATCACACACTCCTCAGGCTGTCTTTCCACTTTCCTGATACTGCCCTTCGATGTATAAAAGTTTTCAATTTCCATGGAAACCAGTTCATCTGTTTTTTCTCTTGTTGCGCATGCTCGCCTGTCGTACCTAAGACTCCAATCTCACCGGACTTACCCTGTTTTCTCCAAGACTCCTATGGTTTGAGCTCTCATATTGAGGTCTTTAATCTACTTTGAGCTAATTTCTCTACATGATGTCAGGTAGAGGTCCGAATTCACTCTGTTACTTATACACTTCCAGTTGAGATTATTCTGTCCCATTGAATGGCCTTGGTACCTTGGTTGAAAATCAACTGGCCACAGATGTATGGGTGATCAACACCCAGAGGGTGAACGGAAGATGTGTGTTGGGTAGAATTACTACGCCGACCTCAGAAGGCCTTGGACCCCGGCCTCCAGGGCCTCCTTGACTAGTGAGGGTGGCCAAGTGCTGCAATTGGCCAGAGCCAGGAGCACTGCGGATGGAGCCCCTCCTGGTCTCCTGGGTTCACAGTCCCTATTCCATAAGCACTAGCCTGTGGTCTAGGAAGAAGGGCTGGACAGAAAGGCCCCAGCCAGGACAGGGGCCCTGTTCCCTTCTCAGGAAGCCAGCAGTGCCAGACAGCACCCCTGGGGTCAGCTGCCAACTCACTGGTTGGTGATGCCATAATGCATGCTGACGCTGGACAATGCCATGACACCACCGGGAACCAACCCAGGTCCCTTAAGGAGCACAGACCCCCTGGGGGTGGCCATCTCCAGTCTGACAGTGAGATATTTCCTTTTCCCTCCTCACTTGCCCTCCTGCCAGCCTTTAAGCACAAGTGAGCAGCTGGCCTGGGATGGAGGACACCTTGCTCAGGCTCCTGAAGACAATGGAACAGGGGGATTTCCACTGGGTTTATGCTGGCCCAGCAGCGGAGACAGTGAGCCGGGAGGACCAGGCTGGGACAGCAAGGGGACAAGCAGGGGCCCCGGTGCAGGGTGGGGGCTCACCAGGACAGCGACAGCTTCGGGCAGGGGCCCGCTGGTCTTGAGGCTTGCCTTAGCATCCTCCACCGCATACTCCCACTCCAGGCCCATTGCAGTGAAGGTCGTGCTAGTGGCTTCCTTGCCCTTGGGGTTGAAGACGAAGCTGCCTGTGACCTGGTTCTTCACCGCTGGCCAGGGCGAGAGGGACACACAGATTTCTGCTCCCTCCACGGAAGCACAAGCCAGACTCCTTCAGGGGCTTCAGGCCTTGTCAGTGGGCCCCTTGGGGCTCCCCGTCTACCTTTACTCCTTACCACCTGAGCCTTTCCCCAATCAAACAGGCACCCACAGTGCCCCCGCAGTGTCGCTGCCTCTGGACGCTGGTGGGACACCATCCCTTCCACCCTCACTGTCTCCCCTTCTTCCTGCCTGACTAATCTCTGCTCACATTTAAGGCCAGCACAATTATCCCCTCTTCCAGAAAGCCTTCTTTGATTGCCCAGTCTTTGGGGACTCACCCTCCCTAGAATGTCTACAGCAGAGCACACGGGTGAAGAGCACAGGTTCCAGAGTCAGGCTGACCGTGGGGAAGTTCCTGAGCCTCCCTGTGCTGCCTTGTTTCACCACTGGTAGACTGGGAACGCCAACTGTATCTAGGCCACAGGGCCGCTGCCCCAAGGTGATAATCGCAGCCCCCCACTCCCACCTTCCCTGGGGCTCTTGGGACAATTAAAAGAGTTCATATACGTAAAGAACTAGGCAGAGAGCATGGCATGCAGTAGGCAGTCATCAGTGGTAGGCACTACTGCTATCATCAGAAAGTGCCTGATTTTTAGCACCGCTGTGATTGTAGACGTCTCGTGTCTCCTGCAGCCCGTGAGCTCGTCTTCTCTCTCTGTGTCCTTGGCCCAGCACATAGCCTGGCATGGAGTGGTGGCTTTTAAAATACCTGTGAATTTCCACCCCTTAAAGCCCTGGTCAGTGAGTAACTTGCAGCCCGACTAAAAGGCTGGGCGGGAGGTGTGTAGGTGTAGACACCCGGGCAAAGCCCTGAGTTGCAGCCTCTCTGGAATCGGCAGGGGCGGGAAGGGCTGCCGCCGGGGACCCTGAGCCCCTAAGGCAGGTGGGGCGGGCAAAGGCTGCAGAGCCCTGGCGTGGCCCCTCCACGTGCAGATTAAAGCCACCCAGCGTAGCTGCGACAGAAGAGCTAAGAAGCTTGAGCACGAGCCGTGTGCTGATCAGGCTGCCTCGGTGAAACCCTCACACACGCGCGGAGGTCGGTGCTATTATTAATCCAGACGGGGAGTCAGAGGCTCCGAGAGGGGCCGTGGGCTGGTGGCCCAGTTCTCTGGAGCAGCGGTCCCCAGCCTTTTTGGCACTGGGGACTGGTTTCATGGAAGACAGTTTTTCCATGACCAGGGGAGGGGGTGGCGGTGGGAGTAGACAGGAGGCGGTGCTCAGGAGGCAATGCAAGCAAAGCTTTGCTGCTCACCCACTGCTCCCCTCCTGCTGTGCGGCCCAGTTCCTACAGGCCACAGACCGGTACCGGTCCGCAGCTGGGGGCTTGGGGACCCCTGCTCTGGAGGACCAGCCTCCCTGCTGAGCAGGAGGAGGAGAAATGCCCCCTCATCTCTGGTATCTCAAAGGCTTCAGTCACCAAAATGTCTAGGCTAGAGCTGGGCAGCTTCTCAGGCCAGGCCCAGCCTCAGATTTTCACACAGGCTTGTCTGCTCCCACACCTCCTGGTAGCCACCATCCCGCCCCTGCTGTGCAATGCCGGTTCCAAGGGGTGGGGGGCTGCACTCAGCACGGGCTCTACCATCCGGGCCTAGCTCCGAGTCCTGGCCCTGAGCCCTGGCCCCGACCACTCTGCACCTTAGACAGCCACCTTAACCTCCTTCCCCAACCACAAGACGGGACACAACAGGGGCCTCCATGGGTCGTCCTGAGGCTTAAACGGGATAATGCGTGGAAAGTGCCAGCTCAGGGCCGGCACGCACAGACATACAGCCATGTGGTTTCTCCTCCTTTTAAAGAGTCCATGTCCCTACATTCCAGGAGAGTCTAATCAGCTTGGGCAGGGCCTTGGCCTTCATTGCCAAGGCTGCCCACCTGTCTTGGGCTTCCCCAGAGAGCACAGACCACCAGGCATACACAGGCATGTACAAAGGCACATGTGTACACACAGATAGCTGACACAGCCTTACTGAGGGCCCGCTGTGTACCTCACCCTGAATAATCACACAGCCTGTGCCAATGCCAAGTTCCACTCCCCTCCCTGCCCTGGCTCCAACAGAGCTCCAACCTTTCGGGGATACATCCAATAAACACACAGGCGAATGTACAGAGCCTGCCCAGTGCTAGAGGCCTCTGCCCCATCTCTACAGAAGCTACCTGGGTCCCTCCCTTCCTACGGAGGGTTGACACACTGGACTTGGGGCGACGGGGGCAGAGGGGGCTGGCAGAGGGGGCCCAAGGAGCTGCTGATGTTACGGAATCATTTGTAGGTACAGTAAGAGCCTGGGAGCTCCACCCTCCTTCTGGAGTGCACGACCCTTCTCTCCTTGCCCCTCCCTGCCCTGGCTCTGTTCCAGCAGGATTCCTGGGACAAGCGGGCAGGGAATTGGCACAGCCAAAGTCATCTAAACTTGCATTCCCTGTGCAGAGTGACGTGGCTGCCCTGGGGCAGGGGGCAGGAGACCCAGGCCCAGACTGGCTCACCCTGCAGGTTGATCAGGGCGCACAGAGGGCCCACAATCCACTTGGGTCCTGTGCCTGCTGCCTGTTTGGACGACACCCTCTGGGTGCCGTCCAGATCAGTTACAGCTATGTTAATGTGGCTGTCCCTTCCAAAGGAGATACGTTAGCCAGGAGACTTTTAAAAATGTTTTCATTACTTTGAAGATAATCTGAAAATACAAATGCCAGCATTTTTGTGATATAAAATCTGCCTCCAGAGACGTTTCATGTTTGTGCTCACGGCACGTTGGGACCAAGCAGTGTGACTTGGTGGGTGTCACACGTAAGCGGGGCCCTGGTGGCACTGTAGCCCGTGTGCCCTCTGTGAGGCGGCTGAACACGGACAAGTGAGAGAGCCATCCACTGCCCAAAGCTCAGGCCATCGCCTGCCGCCCGCCTCCCTGCCAGGACCCGCTCTAAACCACGCTTCTGATTTTTGAATTCAGATACAACTCACACCGCACACAGTCAAGCCTTGGAAAGCGTGTGATTCAGTGATTTTTAGGACCCTTACTAGGTTGTGCGCCCGTCACCACTATCTAATTCCAGAACGTCCTCATCATCCCCCAAGAAATCTGAGACCCATTGGCAGCCACTCCCCGTGCCCCGCCCCCGGCCCCGGCCCGACAATCACCAGTCTGTTTCCTATCTCCATGGGCTTGCCTCTTTTGGACATGTTCATTTTCTCACCGCCAACTTAGTTTCAGCAAAAGCAGAACAAACAAACCAACCACAACAGAAAATCTCTCCCGTTACATTACTGTTTTTAATTTGAATTTTATTGATTTATTTGGAGGCCCCAATCTTTCATCTGTTCTGGCTACACAGTTGCATAACTTATAAATATAAAGAGAAGGCATCCAGTTTAGTGACTCTGTGTTTGTCATTACGGGAATAGTTTAAGGGTCCATGGGGCAGACTGGAAACATGGCTCTAAACTCCTCTCGCTCGCTGCCCCTCGGCACCGTGACCCTACTATGCTGCCCATCAAGAGATGGTCTGTTTCTACACCTGGAGTCGGTGCTTGCCCACAGGACTTGCTGGGCCAATGGGACATTAGAGGGCATGACGCAAGCAGAGACTTAAGAAGTGCTTGCACACAGGACTTGCGTGCTCCAGCCACTCCTGAGGACCATGTGGCAGACACCACATACATAACCTTGGGCTAGCCTGCTGGGAGCATGGCCTGTCACCCCCATGACCCCAGCTGATAGCCAGCACCAACCAGGTCCCTACAGACCCACCCGCTGACTGCATGTGCATGAGTGAGTCCAGGCAATGAGGCACCAGCAGACCCCAGCTGAGCCCAGCCCGTGCTGCTGAACCTCAGGAACAAAAGTAAAGAGGGGTCTCTGCCATTATTCAAACTTGTGAAATTCTCCCTGCATTGGAATCCTCTCTCTACTCTCCCCACTCCCCCCAACCTGTGGGCAGGCCCCGGGGCCTGGCAGCCCGTCTCCAGCACCCCAGCACTCACCGATGTGGTGGGGGGCCTTCTCCCGCTCCTCAATCTGGAGGTGCCGGGCGCCCGCTGGGATCTGTACCAGTTTGAGAGCTCCTGCCAGAGGGGGATCCAGAAAAGCCATGAGCATCCTGAGCTGGTGGCCCCACTGCCCAGCACCCCTTGTCTCGCCGCCCCCCGCCCCCGCAGGTACCCAGGAACCTCAGTTTCCCAATCAGTGAACCAGGCCTGGGCCCTTCCCCACAATGTGACAACAGGATCCAATGAGCTGCCATTGCTACGAATGCTCCACGAAGTCTAGGGCTGTGTGTCAGTTGCTAGTATTTCCCACTTTCCTGACCCTCCCCTTTCGCTCCTTCCTCCCTTTATTCCCACACTTTAGGCCACAGAGACCCGCACAGGCACAGCGCCAGGGCCTCGAGGCCAGCCCAGTCCAACCCTTCCTCAGCCTCTGATCTTCTGAGAAGCGAAGTAAAGCCAAAACATCCCCCAGGGGAAACGCATCTAGTTCACATTCACATGTAAAGGACAATATCGGGCCTTTTGCTCAGCAAGTCTGGCAAGATTGCAGGTGGAGAGGGAATCAAGGAACTCAGAAGCACCAGGAGTTCAAGGCAGGAGGCACCACAGGTGCTTTTTTGTCCTCACCTTGAGGGTGTTTATCGTTTCAGAGAGAGAGGGAGAGACAGAGAGACACATCGGTGTAAGAGACGAACATCGATCAGTTGCCTCCCGAACGGACCCAACCAGGGATCAAACCCGCAACCTAGGTACGTGCCCTGACTGGGAGTCAAACCCGCCACCTTTTGGTGCACGGGACAATGCTCCAACCACCTGAGCCACCCGGCCAGGGCACCACCGGCGTTTTTAAAGTGAAAGAGGACAGAACGCTGCCAGTTCAGCCCGGGCCACACTGTCTGACCTGCCTGGCTCCTCACCCCCACCGGAGCCAGCGGCGGCTGAGCCCCATCACAGCACTCTGCCTGGCAGGAAGCTGCTCCTGAGCGCCAGGCCACAAACACAGGTAGCAGATCACCTGGAAAATGAGGTGACCAGCTGCAGTGTCTGGCTCGCCAGCCCTGGGCACCCTGGGGAGGTCGACGACAGCCTTTAAGGCCCTCTCTCCCCACTGTAAACTGGCCCAGCTCAAGGAGGAGGGGCCCACAGGAGGGATAGCCAGGCTCTAGGACCCCGGCTGGGCCAAACCCGAGTCATTCCCAGCCACCCTTCTGGCCCCAGCCTGCTTACCTGACTGCTTGGAGGCCTTGCCCAGTGTCCCCTTCACGGTCCGGCAGTGGGAGTTGTCGCCGCCACACACCCCACACTTGTCGTCTGCCTTCATGGACCCCACCTCTTTGTCACAGCCGACGGGCTGAGACCAGAGATGGTGTCAGTGGAGGAGCCCATGTCCTTATCATCATGCTGGGGTCAGCAGCCTATGGTCCCCTCCCTAGTCCCTGGTCCCCAGGGCCCAGACATGAGCAGACCCTATACCAAGAGGCATTCTTGGACAGGGGCTCTGTCACAAACTTGCATGTGACATGGGCAAGGTCTTAAAACTGGCCTACTCCTCTCCTCTAGAATGCGGCTAGGTGATAACCCATTTCTAGCAACTCAGGGCTGTTGAGGACCAACGGATGTCATGGGTGGGGACAGTGAGTCAGTGCATGTCTTTGTAGGGAGCAGAAGGGGCAGGCAGTGGAGCCCTCCATTCCCCCAGGGCTGGCAGAGTGGGTGGCCTGGAGGGGGTCACCTACCACACACTCGCCACGGGCACAGACGCTGTAGGGGTCCCGGTAGCTGCAGCGTGTCCCATCATGGACCACCTGGTTCATGAAGACCACATCCCCTGTGTCCTCTGACCTGCAGATCAGCTCACACTTCTGGGTGTCTGTGGGGAGATGGGCCATGCTGAGCCCCACTAGGCTTGGAGCGAGTGGGCTGGCCAGGACGACAGCCACTCAGGGCCCAAGCAGGAAGCTCCAGGTCCAGCTCTGGGCAGTAGTGAGCACACTGGGGCTGGGGCTTAAAGTTCCTGCTGTCATTTATTAGCTCTGTGACCTTAGGCAAATGATCTGACCCCTTCAAGCCTCAGTTTCTTATTTATTATCCTTGATCAGTAAAATGGCACATCGGGTTGTTGAGAAAAAATCAAGTGATAAAATCATAACAACAATAATAAGCCAACACTTAGTGAGTGCTTACTAGGGGCCAGATACCTCCGAATCCTCCACACATGCTCAATGTATAACTTCAAACACTTTTTGTGAATGAACTCATGTAAAACTCTCAATACCCCATGGAAGCAGGTTCTAGTATTACAAAGGAGGAAACCAAGGACCAGAGAGGGTACGGAATCTGCTCAAAGGCCACACAGTGAGTGGAAGAGCCTGGATTCTAACCCAGGCAATCTGGCTCGAGTCCCGCTCAGATCTTACACACATTTCCCTAGTCACACCTATGGTGGTGTACCTTAACACGCTTGTACCCGTTACGAGAGTGTGTGAAAGGCAGGCGGAGCAAGGGTCTGCGTTTGGGTTTCTAAATGGAGCAGCAGTGAGGGAGGGAAGGGGCCCCTTTCTAGTTCTAACAATTAAATGTTCTATTCTCTGTCTGGGCTGTTGGTGTCCTAAGAAGGACGTCCAGAGAACGTGTAAACACTCACTGTGTTTCTTAGAAAATGGGAGGCCGGGGTTTAGCTAACTTCCTGGAATTTGTCTAAAAGTCCTGGGAAAACCCAAACTCCAGCCGCCCCATCCCCTCCACAGCCCGTGTTACAGTGGCTAGTTTGGATTCTGACTGCAAGGCTTTCCAAGCAAGCCCCTCACTCGGTCAAATTCCTAAGGAGACATCGGACTCCTGTCCTGGTTCCTGGGTTCCCAGGACACCTAGCAATGTCATGCCCCAGCACACAAGACTCGAGTCTACAGCCACAATGTCCGACACCACTTTGGATTTCACACACAGGAGTCAGATTCCTGGTGAGACCTGGTGGGGCCAAAGGGTGGGGACACTATGCCCAGGGCAGGTGGGTCTGGAGCAGCCGTGGAAGCCAGCCTATGGTGGCAAGGGAGTGGTGAGCTCCCCAGAGCAGGAGGAATCCAAGCAAAGGGAAGACACTCCCTGTAAACATGTTCCAGAGGGGTGTGTGTGTACTGGTGGGCAATGGACGGGCTCTTGAGGCCCCTTCCAACTTGAAGACCATCATTCTAAACGTGAGCTGAAGAGCTGAGGGGCCAATAAGCGACACTGTGAACCCAGGGTTGCAGAGAGGTGGCCAGGGCTGGGAGAGGAAAAGCTGTTCCAACCTGCGCTGTCTGAGGTCTAGGCTGAGGGCTGCATGGTTGGGGTGAGTCTCAGTCCGCGGAAGGACCATGGAGAGAACGGCAGGGGGAGGTGGGCTCAGAGGACCGTTAAGGGCCCTTTCAGCCTGAAGGCTTGAGGGCACCATGAGTCCCAGCCCTTCACTGGCTTCCCTCTGCCACTACGAGAGCCATCCCTGGCGGTGCTCCACAACAGACAGGCCCTAGCACTGTCTCGGGCCCCTCTGCATGAGTCCCAAGGCCTTGGTCTGTCCCACAGCGGCCGGGAGGAGTTCTGTATGAGGACCCCATAGTTTCCCATCCACCTGCCCTCCAAACCATTTCCATCCACTGCTCAAGGGGCAGCACAATCAGCACAACCTAAAACCATGGCACATGACAGGACCAAGCTGCTCAGGACGCTGGTTTCGCAAAGCCTGTACCTGCACTGTGCCTTTCTGTACAGGTGAGGCAGGTGTAAGAGGCACCAACCCCAGCAGCCAGCACAGCTGCCAGCTCCACGGCACCTCTGGGGGAGCTGCCCTTGCTCAAGACATCTTCCTTGCACCTCCAAAAAACAGCTGTTGTGAGTGTGGAAGTCAGGGATGACGGCAAGAGGGTGGCGGCCTTCCCGGGGCACATGCAATGTGAAGGGCTGCACAGACGTAGGTGGCACACCTGCTGACTGCAATGTCCCTTTCGGTGCCCCCACTGTCCCTCTACCTTCACTGGTGGGCCCAGATCTGGGAGGCCCTGCCTGGCCAGACATGGACCCAGCAGCTGCTCAAGGACATGGGGATGGGAGAGGAGTAGGGCCCACTCACCGTCATCAGGCTCGTGGGGGACCCAGCTGTGCTTGGCGTTCTGATGGATGTAGTAGGAGTTGCGCTTGGCACACTGCTGGGCCCGGAAGTCCTCGTAGGGCCCCGGACACTCCTCGCTGTTGCAGACCTGGTACTGGAACATGGGCCCAGAGCACGGGCGGCCTCCGTAGGCTGGGCTGGGACAGTCACAGGGAGACCCAGTGACCTCACTGCTGGAAAGGCTGGGAAAAGTTGGGCTTCCCACGGGACAGCTCAGCCTTTTTGACTAGCTTAGAGGGGTTCTACTAACTGTAAACTGTAGAGGGCCCCCCATGGCGGGGGCTGCTGAGCTCACAGCCTGCTGGATCAGTGGCTCCACCCTCAAACATATACTACCTATTCCACTGGGGGTGGGGCGGGCAGAAAAGGGTGAGAGAGAGGAAAAAGAGGGGTAGGCGAGAGACGGGGAAGATGGGAATGACTCGCCCTCCCAACTGGGCGGGAAGAGAAATCAGCCTTATTCATCTTTGCACTGTATTCTCCAACTGTCACACAGGGCCTGGCGTACCGCACGGACCGAATAAATGACTCAACACTCCCGTAACCCAAGCCCTGACTGTGCAATCTGTGGTCAGTTACTTAGTGTTGCTGCGCCTTAACTTCCCCTTTAAAGGAGGGACCATAGACCCTCTTTTTTTACATACATCCTGGTGCGTCTGCAAAGAATAAATAAGAAAAGGTACTCTAAAGCAATCTGGCCCTGGTTGGGCTGCTCATTTGGTTGGAGCATTGTCCCATATGCCAAAGGATTAGGGGTTCAATGCCTGGTCAGGGCACATACCTAGGCTGCAGGTTCAACCCCTGGTTGCGGCACATAGAGAAGGCAACCAATTGATGTTTCTTACATCGATGTTTCTCTCCCTCTCTGTCTCTCCTCCCCGCCCCCTCTCTCTCTCCCTTCCTCTCTCTCCAAAATCAATAAACATATCCTTGGGTGAGGATTAAAAGATAAATAAAGCAATCTGTACTCTCTTCTCTGTTAAATTCAGAGGGTTAGGTAAGATTATTAATACCCAGTATTTGAGGGCACCAGGTTGCTGGTGCCCTGCTCAGAGGTGCTAGGAGAACTACATGGATTTACGCAGAAAAGTGCTTAGCATCCCTCCCGGCACAGAGAAAGTGCTCCAGAGACAGTAATAATTAAAACAGCAGATGTCATTTAGTAGTGTGTGCTGGGTATGGTGCAGAGGGTATGCATATTTATTTCATTTCAGCCTCCTAAAATAAAGACAGTTACCATCACAGAAAAGTCAGTCACTGGAGGCTTTGACCAAGAGGGTAACTAGCTGTCGTGACAGGAAGGTGGTTTACTCAGAGTGGGCGCCACGGGCCTTGCCCTAACCCCAGCGTCCGCACCCCACAGGTGGAGGTAACGAGGCAGTGCATTTTGGGTCACGTGCACAAGAGGTCAGTACAGCCACCTGACACAGGGACAGGCTGCTCCAGGAGGGAGTGAGCTTCCCATCCCGGGGGACAAACAGCAGAGTGTGTGGACCCACTCTGAGGATGCTAGAGGGGGGTGACTGCTACAGAGCCACTGCGATCAGTGCTGGGACCCTGCCATTCCACAGTCCTTGTCCCACCGCTCATTGCGTTCCTGGAGCCAGCGGGCCGCCACGCCGGCCCAGCCGGCCCCGCCTCTCACAAGGCTGCTGCGAACGGGCTGCTGCAGCCTCGGAGAGGGAGTCCATGGTGAGCTGGTGCCCAGAAGTTCCAACGCCATGGCAGGGGGTGGTCCCCACAGAGGGGACCACAAGGGAGAAACAGAATGCTCCCCCAGGATGCTGAAAGTTAGGTGGAGGGTGAGAGGGGGGATTTGATATTGGAAAGAGGAAAGTTAAGAAAAATTAAAGAAAGTTCTGTTTCATGTGGTAGAAAACAAACTTGGGGAAGTGATTCTCCCAAGACATGACCACTAAGCAAGTTAGATCCATGTTTCCTCCAAGTTTAGCGGGAAGATCAGGGTCACAGGGGGGCTGGTTACAAGGCCCCCAAGTCCCCAGGAAAACTTCTGCACACAAGCTTGAAAATCACCGGTTCGAATCCATTTCCAGATGTCAGACCCCGTGGGAGATGTCAGACCCAGGCGGGAGCGATCTTCCCCCAGCCCTGTCAATTTTGGGTCCTCACCCATTAGCGCATGCACAGCCACCTGCAGGGCCCTTTCTCTCTTGTGCCCTGCCCCCCAGTACCTTCCCCTCCAAGCCCCTCAGGCCCAAGGAGAGGGGGCCCCTGCTGGGCCCACCCCAGCCAAGCATACTCACAAGGGATTGTCACAGTTTCGGCTACGGGATCGCACTCCGCCCCCGCATGACCGTGAACAGGACCCGAAGTTGGTCCAGGAGCTCCAGCCACCATCCTGGCCGTAAGTTTGCTCTGGTGACTTCCAGATACAGTGACCTTTGAAGCACCACTGGGATGGAGCAGAAGGCATGAAGTCACTCTGGGGCCACTGCCATCTAGCCTGCCATGGGGGTGCCCAACGAGGCCCAGGGCACAGCTGGTGGACACTACGGGTCATTAAGAACACCAGCCTCAGGTTACACAGAATCCCAGCCCTGCCATGAGCTGAGTGACCTTCAGCAAAAGGGCTCCCCTCCGTGAGCCTCCTCCTCAACTCTGCCACGTGGATAACAGCACCTGCCCACAGGGCTGCCATGAGCATTCAGTGAGAGAGCGCCGGGTGCACACAGCCATGCAGAAGTGGCAGGCAGCACTGCCAATGATGACTACAGTTATGTGTTTGCCACCGGGGACAAACACAGGGCTGACGTGGGAGGGAAGACGCGGTCTCCTGCACTAGATGATCTGGAGTCGGTATGGCCAAGTACCTTGAAATCACCAACCAAGGCCCATAAGCAGATGTGTCTGTGGGATCATGGAGGTGAGCCTGCCCCGCAGGGAGACCCATCCATGCGGGGGGGGGGGGAGAGGGGTGCGCATGGAGTCCAAGAGGCCTGGGTGTGAGTCCCCACTCGGCCACGACCAGCTGTGTGTGGCTTTGGCAGACTTCACCTCACCGAGCCCTGGTTCACACACCAGCTGCACGAAGCTGTTCTAAGAATGGAAGGCCGTGACACCTACAGAGAGAGGCCTTAGCACAGGGCCAGGTACAAAGGGGCCCCACCAAAGTCAGCTCCCTTCCCCACGAAGGCACCTGGAAAGAAACACAGCAGAGCTCGCCAGGTGTCTCTCCAGAGAGCTCAGTGGTTCTCAGCCTTGGAGTTACCTGGGGAAACTTCAAATCCCGAGGTGCCTGGGCTTCACCTAGACTAACTGAATCAGAATCTCTAGGGGAAGGAACTTTTTAAATGAAGACATAAAAAGATGTATACTTCCCATACCATAAGATGCACCCATTTCAAGTCTCTAATGCAGTGACTTTTCATAAATTTACCGTGCTGTGCAGCCATCACCACAACCCACTTTTGGAACATTCCATCAGCCTAGAGCGCGCGTCCCCACTCACAGTCACTCCCTGTTCTGGGGGTGGGGACTTTTAAAGCTCCCCAGATGGTTCCACTGTGTGCCCAAACCGGGACCCACTGATGAACTGCTGTGCGGAGCTGTGGCAGCAGAGGCCCTGCAACTTTGACAGCATGTGGAGCAGGTGTGTTCAGTCTCCAGGACAGCAGCTGGCTGGTCTGGAGCCTGCTGGGCCTCTACGAGGCTACGGGAGGCCCCAGGGGAGGAGGAGCCTGGTGAGGGCACAGGGTGGAGGGCAGCAGACAGAGGACAGGCTTGTCGGGGAGGGTCCCAGCGGCTGGTCTCACAGCTGGGGCTGAGTAATCACCACATCCGCTTCTTCCGAGCCCTCTCATTAGTTTTGACCTGACTCAGTATCCTCAGAAACACATGGGGCGGGGCAGTGCATGTGGCCAGCAGTCAGCAGGGTCCGGAGAAGTTCAAGAAATGGCCTGAGGTCACAGCACAGCGACTGAGCAGGGCCACCAATAGAGCAGAGGTGAGTGTCAGAAGCCAGCTCAGGGCTCTCACACCTGACCACGAGACCCCCCGGACACGGAAGCCCAGGCCCACCCATATACACGTGGGAGCAAGCACACACCAGGAAAACACACGACAGGTCCAGCGTGGAGGGGGATGGGGCAGGAGGCAGGACACAGAGAACTCCCTTCATCCCTTGCCTGCTTCCCTTTGTGACCTACACAAGTTCCTCAACCTGCCTGGGCCTCACTCTCCTCATCTGTGAAATGGGAGTAAGCGTTTCTGCTGGATGGGCCAGGAGCTGATGCCACACCCTGCCAACTAGAGAAGCACAGGCTGTGACGTGGGAGAGAGGAAGGGGTGAGAGTGTGTGGGAGTTCATGCAAGGCTTCCACGTACACAGGGCTCACGTCGCTCTCTAGCACCCCCCTCCCATGCACACGTTACATGCTTGGAAAGGAGGCAGGGGCTCCCTGGGGCCTGAGACCAGGAAGATCGCTCCTGCTGCAGGTACCTTGCCTGGTGCACACTCAGTGCCATCCAGCGGGGGCCCCTTCTTGGTCTTGCAGAAGTACGGGTTGTCAGGGTGGCTGCACCACAGCTGCTTGCAGGGCTCAAAGGTCGTGAACTGGGTGGCAAGGGGAACAGGGTCACCTGGCTGGCCTGGCTTTCCAGCTCTGACAAGGAGGGAAGGGCAGCAACAGAGGAGGGAGTGGCAGAAGCTGGGAACAGAAGGGGTCTGTCCAGCCAGAGTCCCACACACCCTCAAGCTCAACCCCAAGTGCCAGTGGCCACCAGCAACCCCTCCTCTCTCCAGCAGGGCTCCAAGGGGAAGGGGCCAGACACAGCCCGCACTCCCCTTATCTCCCTCCCCAGGCCTCCCTGCCTTTGCAGAAGGTCCATACTTCGTCACTGAGTGGGGACTAGGGTTTGAGACTAGGGAGGCTGGGCCCACCAATGCCCCTGAGCCCTGTGCACGTGGGGGCATCGAGGGGGCTGCTGGGCCAGTCCACACCCCGCAGAACTCAGGCAAGGTTGAGACCGCCCTCTCCCCCAGTCTGGCCCAGCCACACAACAGGTCGGTAACTGCATATTTCAGATTGTCCAGAAAGGCCCTAACTTCCTCTTCTCTCCTGTCATCCCACACTGGCCAGACAGCTGTTCTTACAGATGCAGCATTGGGCATTGAGGTCCCATATCCCAGGCTGCTTATCCGCCCCCAAAGCAGAGACCACATGTCCCAGTGTGGCCTGGGCAGTGGGGAAAGTGACTGTGCACAGGACCTTCTGGTCCTGCAGGGCTGGGGAGGGGGCTACATTCCTGGGTGGGGGGTTTGAGGCACTCAGTGCAGTGAGTCCCTGAGGCCTGATCCCTCAGAAAGCCCCCTGCCCTGGGACATCCCCTTCTCTGAGCCTCTGCCTGGGCCCTGCTTGGTGACTGTCACCAACCTCCCCAGGGCTGAAGCACTCCAGCCACTGCACACGCCCACCCCTACAGGTAGGACTGGGTGGGGCAGGTGCTGGGGAGGAGGTAGCAGGGCCTGGGCCCTGGTCTCCCCGAATCTCCCTGATGGAACCGAGCCTGTGGGCCCATCTCCAGACCACCACCCCAGCTGGGCAGAAGATGCTCTGTGAATGACCAGCCCGGGTCACAGAAGGACATGGTCCTGGTGACCTGGCTGGTGGAGGCTGGTGGGAACTCACCGCAGCGCAGGTGTGGTACCCAGTGCCGAAGTCGAAGCGGCACTGCTCATCCATCGAGTAGTCGATGCCGGGCAGCTCCGAGGGCTGGGGCCAGGCGGGTGCAAAGGGGTCATCGAGGAGGCAGTCGTAGGAGCTGCCGGTGAAGATGGGGAGGTGAAGCAGGCAGAGATGGGAATTCTCAAGAGTTCAGGAGCAGGAAGGTGAGCAGAAACCCACCCCACTGCATCTCACACAGGGCCTCATGCCCACCTCCAACTGTGTCCGGGGTGCTCCGGGGCTAGGGCACCCAGGGCTGGCGCTAGGAGCTCAGCGTGTGGCTGTCTCATGGGCCAGTTTGGCCATGTTAGAGGAACATGCTATGGCCAAGGTTAAGGGTTGCTTCATGGACGATTTGAGGGCTTGCTACACTGAGGGTAGAAAAAATGTCAGCTTGCCATGCAGGGCACAGGATGATGGGCCCTGGCCAGCTGCCATGTGAGGTTAGTGATGGAATCTTTGCCCGCATCTGCCCCCCCAAGTCCACTCTGTGCCCATTCTCCATGTTGCACCCTTGAGTCTAACATTGTCCTGGGCCTCTCGGCACACAGAGGCCCATGAGCTAACCAGCAAAGCTTTGAACTGAGTGTTTCAGAGGCAGCATGGTACTGGGAAGGGAGGTGACTTGAGGGAGATGAAGTGGCGGGCTGCATGCTCCCCCATCCCGGGCCCCAAAGAGGGGTGTGGCCTACGGGAGGTAGCGGCTGAGCTCCAGCTTGCTGCAGCGGGACCAGTGGAAGCGGTGGAAGGCGGCCTGCACCAGGGGCGCCATGACGCTGCCCAGGCCGGTCTCGTCCGCACAGCCATTCCCCTGACCGTCATGCTCCATGCCGAGCCTGGAGGGCAGGGGGCACAGAGGGAGCCTCCAGTCATACCCAGGGAGCCTGCCTCTGAGAAGGCGGGCAGGTGCGCCAGCGACGGGAAACCCTGCCCTGACCAGGCTCAGACTGTGCCTCGTGGCCTCAGCTTCCCAACCATGCAGTGGGGAGGACCGCCTCCCTGGACAGAAGCTAAGGTCCCCACTCTGTCCCTACATACACCCAGGCTCATTCTTCCCTGAAAGCCTTGCCCCTGCTGTTCTCTACTCCCAGACCCTCTGCCCCCTCCACAAACCCCACCCATGTCTTCACAGCTTCCAAGTTCAGCTCAAGCCCCATTCCTGCCCTAGGGCACCCTCCCTCGCTGCCCAGCCCGTGGGCTGACCTTCCACAGCAGAAGCCTCCTATCCCACCATTAACAGTTCTCACGCATTGAGCTATCTTCCGACCAGGCCCAAGGCCTCAAGTGCAAGGCCAGGTCCCCTTCCGTTCAGTTCAGCCTCATTTATGGAGCCCCTCTGTGCCGGCCTCTCAAGCTTCTCCAAGACCCCACGTACTCAGCACACAGCTTTGCATATGGTGTGCACCTACTATGTGATAGTTTAAATTTTAAAGTTTACTCTTCATACTTGATGTTTAATACCAAAGCTCAAAGGTTCTAAATTCTTAAATACTGCCAAGTATCTATCTGTGGCCTTGACCGCTAGACAGACACATGGTCCTCTAAGCTCAACCTTATCTTTCCACTTGAAGGGGCCTCTGTTCAGTGAAGAGTAGATATCCCCTGGCCTGCCCCACTCCATAAAGAAAGACTCCTGACTCCAGAATGTATGAAACCATTGGCTTCCAGGACAGGAAGGGGCCTCTGAGGTGGCCCTGGTGACAGCTTCCATGTTGCAGATGAGGAAACCAAGGCCCAGAGAGTAGGTGCCACCTGCCCAGTGAGGGGCAGAGCTGGGGGGAAATCTGCATGGGCCTCCTGTGCTGACAGGGATGATGCAGAGAGGGGCAGAGACTGTGGACAGCAGACCCCTCCTCTGGGGCTGGCCTGCCTACCCCTCTCCCCCCCGTGTCCCTCAGACCACAGAGAACAGCTCTCACTCTGCGTGTGGGCTGGAAGGCGTGTCCCTGAGCTCTGCCCCCACAGACAGACAAGGCTGGGAGGCATGATGGTGGCACGTGCATGTCACCATCTGACACATCAGATGGAGGCTTATTGGCTTTCTTCTAGAGTGTAGCTTCTTGTGTCCTTCTCTGTCCTGTTCTCCAGCAAGGCCCCACCCCTAGAACCGGGCCTGGTGCATGGTAGGCACTCAAGAAATCCTGGGTGAAGGAGCGAATGAGTACGCTCTACACAAAACCCAGGCTCTAAGATGCAGCGAGCCAGCCACCAGCCTGGCTCAATGCATCTGTCTACAGGCTCAGGCTAGCACTCCAGCGGGGAGCAGGTCTCAGAAGGGCCTTGAGGATGGCTGAGACAAAGGGATGGAGACCACCCAGAATGCTGACTACTGCCTATTGGTGGGATACTTCCATTGCCCTGCCCAAACACAGGGCCACATCTGGTCCCCCATTGCCCTGGGCTTTGGGAGCAGGGCCCAAGGCAGGCCCATAGCTGCCGTTGAGCCCTGGGCTCGCTCTCCTTCAGGGCACAGCCTCCCCGAGGGCAGCTCCTCTGGCATCTCCCAAAACACTGGAACTAGAGCCCAAGCTGGGGTGAAGCCCCCACCCCCACGGACCTCCACAGAGCTCACGGCATGGCCCACCCTCTCTGCACCACTTACACATGGCCGGTCTCGTGGGCCACCACGAAGGCCGAGGAGAAGCCGTCCTCATGGTTAAGGGCACAGCTTCTCAGGGGGTGGCACATGCCAGTGACAGGTGCATACCCTGTGGGGAGGGGGGCAGAGAGACCAACTCACGGTGAGATGGGACACACTGAGGCCTGCGCCCAGCAGTCCCGCCAGGATATCCTGCCCGGCCACTGCCAGGGGTCCCCGGAGTGAGAAGGACCCTTGCTAAGTCCCACAGGCAGCAGAGCGCCCAGGCCAGGCTGCCCCAACCCCCGAGGCTGTACGGCTTCTCCCTCCCTAGACCTGCCGGCCCCTTCTCTAAACCAGGCAGTGGCATTTCCAGACAGGCCCCAACCTGCTCGTGCCCGACTTCATGTCCCTCCAGCCCGCCAGGCAGTTGGTCAGTCAACAGATAAGCTTTTTTTAAAAACGTGGGTCTAGGGGTGGCTCTATGTCAGACTCTATGGGGAAAACAGAGGAATCAGGTCCAACCTCCCACCCCTCCCTGCCACACACCCACACAGTAAGGGGCAGGTAGCTGAGTGGGGGGACTTGGTGTTAGGGGTCAGCTTAGGTGTGGCCTGCAGGGCCGGAGTTCCGGGAGCACAGGGGGTGGTGTGGGGGTGATTTGGAGGAAGGGGATGAGTTCAACTAAAGGGGTTGAGGGGGATCAGGAATGACTCAGGTGGCACAGGGCTGGGCCTGGAGGACAAGTGAGACAACCCCCCAGAGATGGGGGACAGGGCACATGGCAGGGAGAACACAGGGGGTGCAGGCCTCCGGGAGCAACGGGCAGTGCAGCAGGGCTGGCACGCACCAGCAAGAACCGAGCCAACGTGTGCTAAGCTGTAACTGTGGGTGAGGCCTGTGCTGTAAGGGGCTGCTGCCCAGCCTCCCCTGGGGCCCAGTTATGGGCCGGGGGACAGGCTTGACTGGGGAAGGCCTCCGAGGAGGAGGCGATGGGAGAGAGCACTCCCTGCCTGGGCCGGCCGCTGAGCAGACAGCTAGGCCCTGTCTTCAGGACCGCTGGAGGGCTCCGTACTGGGGATGCTGTGGGGGCCAGTGATGAATAATGAGAGGTGTGGAGGGAAGGGGGTTCTGGGGCCTCTACTGTCCTGAAGGTCTGAGACATGCTGTACTCGGGAGCAGGTACACACATGAACATGTGTGTGTGTGCCCATGTCTGCATGTGTAATGTGTTTGTGTGTGTGCATGTCGGCGTGTGTCTGCAGGCATATGTCTCCGCATCTGTGCATATGTGTCTATGTCCGTGCATCTGTGTTTGCTTGCAGGCCTGTGTGTGTACCTGTGTGTTTATCTGTGTATGTGGATGTGTGTCTATATGTGTGCATGCAAGCCCACATTTGGGGCTTCAGACAAGGAGCCCTTCAGGCAGAGGCAGGGCTGGTGATTCACTGCCAGCATCAAACCAGAAGAAACTAGAAAGCCCTCAGCTAGACGTGCAGGCGGAGTCTCAGACCTGCCTCCTCTCTACAGTGGGGCAGGGGAAGCCTCTTCCCCGCTCTGTGCCTCAGCTGCCCTGTACGGAAGACTGAGGGTAGTCAAAGCTTCATGTGTTTACAGGGTACTTCCAGTCACACTCTGTCACAGACATGTCACACACTCCCTTGACCCCTTCAGCAGCCCTGGAATGGAGGAAGGCAAATACTTTCATTTTCCCTGTTTGGTAGTTGGGGGAACCCAGGGAGATAACGTGAGCTTGGACCACTGGGCTAGAGACGTGTGCAGCTGCGGGTGGAGCATGGGCTTCCTTTCCCAGTTCCCCACAAGCCCCACCAGGTGCCCACGGCTGTGGTGAGGACAGACGAACACAGTGCTGGCAGAGCACCTTGAAGGTGACGGAGGGTCTTCAGACAGCCAGGTCTTGGAAAGGCAAGCCCAGAGCCAGCTGCAGGCTCAGCCATGACAAGCAGAGCCCAGAGTAGGGACTCCTTTACTTCTCCTGCTCCCCAAGAAATATTGCGAAGCTTGCCCGCCTGTCCACTCAGATCCTGTCTCTTCAGTCCCGTGAACACCTTTGCCGACAGGGAGCCTGGCCCCAGGGCACACACAGCCCCGAGCCTCGGCCCCCGCCCTGCAGCTGCACGCACCTGGCTGAGGCAATACAGTACCTGGCATACCTGAGGGCCCGAAGTCCTGCCGTGTGAGGAAGATGACGTGGTCATGGTGCTCTGCATGGCCGGGGTCCTGGCGCTGCTGCGAGTGTGCCCAGCGACACACCTGCTCCAGGCTGCGGGAGGGGTTCCCACGCTCAATCAGGCTCAGGGACTGTGGGGAGCCGGAGAGTATCAACAGTAGAGTGGACGGTCGGAGCCCGCAGACCTCGGTGGGTGTCAAGCGCTCCCCTCCCACTGGCAGCAGGAAACACGGGAGCCCACATGATTGCAGTGGCTGTCCCAAGGTCACTAGCTGTCTCAGGGTCACCGATGCTGGCTGCTGCTAGTGCACAGCCCTCTTACTTTAGGGAATGTTGACGAGCCAAGCCCTGTGTGGGCACACCTGTCTGCCAAGACCTGGACATGCAACATCTCTAATCCCTCAACTAACCCACAAGGTGGTGCGGTTCTGAGCATCTCCTCTAATATGTTTGTTGTCTTCCTCCATCTTTACAATAGCCCCTGGGGGAAAATTTGGTCATGACCCTCACCCAGGGGAGAATAAGCAACTGGTCTAAGAGGGCAGAGCCCCGGGCCCCTGGGCTCTCTTGGTCACTGCCCCTCTCTAAGCTCCACTTTCCCCATCAGTTCCTCAAAGAGAGGGACCTGCAACCGTAAGGATCTATGATTGTCCCTGTGTCAGATTGGAGGGAGCCCAGGAATCCCTGCTCACCATCCCCAAATGCCTCTGTCACTGAAGCCTCAATTTTAATGGTCCCAGGGTTCTGATTCTGTGGACCAAATGTTCCCTGGATGCTGTCCCCTACCCCCACCCCACGCCATAGCCAGGACGATGCACTGGCCCCACACCCCTTCTCCCAGAGAAGCCTGCCCGCTGACAAGGGGCTTACCTGTCGGTAGCCCACCATGATCACGCGGACAAGGGCAATGTTAATGTGGGCCCCCAGGGACTCGTCATGGTAAATTTCATTCACCTGCAAGGAGGGAGGAGCATGCAGTTTTAGGGGACGCAAATGTTCGTTGGGCCTACTATGTAACAGGCACTGGGCCCGGGACCTGACGTACGTTGTCCCACTTCATCCTCACCAGCCTTTTGAGCAGGCATTCTTATCTCTGCTTTATGGATGAAGAAACTGAGGCAGAGAGAGACAAAGCAACCTGTCCAAGGCCATGCAGCAAACAGGCTACAGGGCTGGGATTCAAATACCAATTCAAACTGTGAGCTCTCTCCTCAAAGCTAGTGTGAGGGCCCTGGTCTCAAACCCAGCCACTCTGATGAAGACTCCCGTCTTTCCTCATCTCTTCGGAGCCCTTCTAGAAATGCCATCTGGGTCAGGCTGCTCATTCTCACATCCTTGTGTGCCTCTCCCAGCACCACTGGAATCGTCTGCCCTGTGATGCCTGGGCACCCCTCCAGGGAACAGCCAGTGGGAGCTACTCCAGGACTTGGGACCAGCAGCATCAGCTTCCCCTGCAAGCTTGCTAGAAATGCAGTCTCAGGCCCACTCCCCAGGTCAAAGTCTGCATTTGAACTTGATCTCTGGTGCTTCTTGGGCACAGTCAAGTTTGAGGAGCACTGTACCAGACAGCTCTCTTGTCCCACAGCCCAGGGACCCACGGGGCAGTGCTTGCACAGTTGACTGAAAAATGCAGTCCTCCCCACTCCCCTGTTCTCACCACTTCTGTCTCTCCATGCACTTCAGCTCCAGAGCAAAGTAACCAGCCTACCACCCACAAAGGGACTGCTGTCCACCAATGGAAAGGTCCAGTGAGGCCAACCCTACATTTGAGAGTCCCTCAGGGAGTGGAGAGCTGGCAGGGGGACAGGAGGCCTGCTCCTGTGCCGACACACCCCTCCTGGGCCAGCCAAGGACAGAGCCAGGCTGTGGGCACAGGGCTGCAGCAGCAAAAGCTACAGGCCTCACAGAGCCCCCGCCCACTCTCCCAGTGCCCAGAACTGGCAGCCGCCCCAACTCACGAGTGTGCAGACTTGAAAGCCGTGAGCATGAGGCTTCCACCAGGGTCTGCCTGGCATCTGTGTCTGGGCCCAAATGAGATCAAAGACCACGGCCACGGTGAGACAGCCGGTCCCCCCAAAACCTCACCACAGGGAATGACGGGAAGTCCAATGGGTGGTAGAGCTTCACCCTCCGCTCTTCCCCAGCAGGAGGAAAGGCACAGAAGCAAAGTGCTCGGATGCATAAAGAGATAATATTCTTCTCAACCCACATGCTCCTGCCCTACCCTAGAATTGCCGGGTAGAGAACATGGGGTCCAATCAGCCACATGCACATTTTCTCCCCAACAGGATTCCAACCTAAATGTTCTTTACTGATCTGCAGAGATCATCACTGATCTGCAATAGAATGACTCTTAAATAACCCTGGCATCTCGGTCCCTCCCACACTGGCACAAGGCCTTCCTTCTCCATGGGGTGGGGTCAGTGTCTCAGACCTCCCTGACATGCCCTGTAGGTGTGCAGACCAAGGATGGGGTCATGGGCAATACACACCCTGCATGGCCACATCTGTGCCCCAAGTGTAAACATGTAAACCCACCAGGCACCCAGAGGTAAGGGAAGAGAGTGGCCACTGGGCTACGTTGAGGGAGACACATCTGCAGGGCCTCTGGCATTTGGAAGTGCCCAGGGCCATTGCCTTCCTACCTTCAGCTCTCTCCCAAATGGACCGGGCAAACTGCTGCCATGTTACTCACTCCTGTCCCCACACTCAGTGGGCCGAATCCACCCTCCAGTGACCCTGCTCCAGTGGTTGCCATCTCCACCGCAGGACACTGGGAGGTCCTCACAGTGGGACTGGGGGAGGGGAGGGCAGCTGCACCCTGAACAGAAGGTACAATCAGAACCTGAGTGCCCAACGTTGGTGATGGGTTGAGTGGGAACTCCTGCCCCTGCCTCCCACTCCTAGGTGCCCATATCAAATGTAAGTCCTGAGTGAGCAGAAAAGGACATGCCATCTGCAGTGACCACTCAGCACTCTGAAATAACCTGGAGACTACAATACTAGGCTCCGTGGCATCTGTGCCATACTCTAGGAGCTAGGGGGACAGAAGGTGGCAGTGTGTGGCCAGCAGGGATCAGGAAGGGCTCACTGGAGGAGCCGGATTGAGGCCATGGACCCTTCAAAGGAGATGGGCAGAGGCCAGGTGCAGGGGGAAGCAGGGGGAAGCAAGGCAGAAGCCACTATAAGAGCTCCAGGGTCATCGGCCATCAAGGTAACTGAGGCCAGCCCCACGCGAGAGGGAAGTTCTTCCCAGCCCATGCTCACACACTCCCAGTAACAGGCTGCTCTCCGTGCCATGAGCCCCACTCAGCCTTCCCATTCCCCCCTCCACTGGCCTCGTCTCCCTCTTGAAGTGTCCTTGAGCACATCTGCTCCATTCCTGGGGACAGATGGTGACCAGTCTCTCCGGGACTTCCTTCTCTCCAAGGTTACATCAGTCAAAGAGAAAATCTTACAAGCAGCCAGAGAGAAGACAGATCACTCACCAAGGAACGACAACTGGGTTGGGACTGGGTCTTCAAGAGTAACACGGGAGACAGTGAGGTGACACTACCAAAGCACCAAGATAAAGAAAGCTGTCAGCCTCGAGTCCTGGACACAGCGAGCCATCCTCTAAGACCCATGACGAGCCCTGAAAGGTGTGGCTCAGCCGGTCGGGCAGTGTCCCACAGAGAGAAAGGTGGCCACTTTGAGTCCTGGTCAGGGCCCGTACCTGGGATGTGGGTTCGGTCCCCGGTTGGGGCCTACGCAAGAGGCATGTTTCTCTCTCACGTAGATGTTTCTGCCCCTCTTTCTCCCTCCCTTCCCCTCTCTCTAAAGATAAGTAAGTACAACCTTAAAAAAAAAAGAACTGTGATAAAACGAAGGCATTATCACATTTAAAAACTGAAATAGTTACCCAGACCTCACTAAAGGATCTGCAAAAAGGAAGATGGAAAAGCTGGCTAAGGTACAAGAATGGCTGAAGAGTTTTGAGGTCGTGATAGAAGCAGGATTCAGGAATGAGACAGTTTGGTCTTTTCTTATGCTAAATAAGGATAATAAAAATTAAGCAGTTCCATTTTACTCCCTTATTCCCTCATTAAAAATAAAGGTGGGGTTGGCCCTGCCATTCCAAGTCCCCTGGTCTGGTCCATCTCCAGGGCCCTGGCACGCCCACCTGCACACACCACTATCGGCGCCAGGCCGGTGCTGGAGCCACAGCTGAGAAATGTGGGTACCTGAGAGGCCCGGGCCCCCAGCCCTGGGACACACACAGAGGCAGCTCCCTGACAGGCTCCAGCTGGCGGTGCACCCAAGGCCTGGCTTTGCCAGCTCTGCCTCCTGAACGCCAGAGCTGAGGCCAGTGGGGCAGCTCAGGGGGAACAGGAACTGCTTCCTGAGGCAGTGGGCACAGGCACGACGGCCTTGAGACACACCCACAGGGCAGAAAAGAACAGTGTGTCTGGTCTCCTTGCTGTTGCCAAGTTCAAGGTAGTCTGCCAAGGCCCCCAGGTTAGGGTTCAGCATCACATATTGGCCCAGGATGGCCCCTGGGTGTAGAGCAGAAAAACAAGCAAAGGTCAGGACTTTCTCTGTCCAAGGGGAGACGAAACAGAAGTGAACGGCTAGGGTGCTGGAGTTGGAGGGACGAGCCACTGTTCTCTGAACACCTACTACGTGTCAGGCTTTGCTGGGCTGAGGGCTTGGCATACAGTCTTCCAACAACCTTAAGGAAAGAGGAATGATTCCCTTTGCATAGGTGAAATATCCGAGGCTCAGAGACATTAAACAACTTGCCAAAGGCCACCCAGCTGGAAAGTGGGAGGATCAGGATTCAAACTCATATCTCTGTGAATCTTAATGACTACACGCAGCTGCTGTCCAGAACCACTTCCGTGGCGGGCTGGCTGGGATGGCTTTCTCTGGTCTGGGGGAGAAGATGAGGAAATTTACAACTCAGAGGAGGAAGACAGGCTGCAGGCACCTTGGTTACCTGAGCCCATAAGCCTGGCTCAGCTGACCACGGCATCAGTGGGCCACAGACGGAAACTGAGCTCCTGGGGGCCTGGGGTTCGCCAGGCAGCCCTGATTGTAGACACTCTGTCTCCATCAGCACTCTTACGCCCTTCAATCCACATTTCCTCATCCTTACTTCAGAAAACGCTGCCCCCCTCACCCCCCGCTAGGGTGGGAATATGAAAGAGGCCTTGTTCTCAAATCATGTGCAGTCTTACTAAGAAGATAGGAGCTGCCCTGGGAGACCCAAAGACAAGGTTGAGTGGAGGTAAGATCAGAGGCAGCCAAAGGAGTCGGGGTTGGAGAACCTTAAGCAGGGCAGGCTCTGGAGGGGCGGGGAGGAGCAGGGTATTTCTCCTAAGCCAGGGATGGGGTAGGACAGAGCTGAGGTGGCCAGGAAGCAGAGAGCTAGCAGGCAGCTCAGCAGGAGAAGGGACAGAAAGAGAGGCTGGCCCTGCTGATGTCTCAACCACATTCTCTGCACTTTCTAGAACCTACTTACAAATATTCTCTCCTACAGGCACCCTAACTTCTGAATCGCAAAAAGGCTTTGTTAGGACCAAGTGCAGGATGGGGGTGGGTTTCCATGGCTAGTAACCAGGAACAGTGGTCAGCCAGGGAGTCTTTAGAAGAACCCCTTCCTTGTTCTGTGACCCTGCAAGGCGAAGCCTCCTGAGGACCCTGTGGTCAAGCCCACGGAGCAGGAGGAAGGGACGGAGGAACTAGTGGGATGGGGGTTTTAAGTGTTTTCCTGCCCACAGGGCGGGTCAGACTCCAGGGGCCTTCAGCAGGGATGCCCTGCTTCAGCCTGGGTGGAGGGGGGAGCCAGACCCCCGAGGAGCTCATGGGAGGGCAGTTGGCAGCCTTCCCTTCTAGACCCAGACACAATGGGCTTCTTGGCGGGGAGGAGCTGGGGAACCCAGCAGAGAATGGCCCCCAGCCAACCCCAAGTTCCTCACTCCCAGGAAGCATGTTCCTGAGGAGGTAGGGAGCAGAATGCCCATCTGTTTCTTGGCAGGTAGATCTCACATGGGGAGGGGCAGTCCTGAGAAAGCAAGACCCTGGGGTCTTAAGACCACCCCGAGCTCAAGCAGGACAGAGCACTACTGTGGCGTCAGGGCTGGCGCAGCCCCCATCTGCCTGCGTCACCCGACCACACCCTCCTAGCAACCTGCCTGGAGGGAGGGGCTATCCCTTCTTTTCTTTTTAACTAATAAACTGTAAAGTTCGGAATAGCTGTAGATGCGCAGAAAAGCTGCAAGGATAGCACGGAGGTTCCCACATGCACTGCGCCCAGTTTCCCTTTGGTTACCAACTGCCATTTCTATGGTGCATTTGTCACGGCCTGTGGGCCAACACTGACACACTACCCACATTAACTAAAGCCCGTATTTTGTCCAGGTTTTGCTCCCTTTCACCTGATGTCTTTTTTTTTTTTTTGCTTTGGAATCTCATCCAGGACACATTTAGTCATATCTCTTCTGACTGCTGCCGGCTGTTTCTCCTTTGACATTCCTCAGGCTTTCCTGGGTGTTGAGGACCTGACCATATTTGTGAGGTGTCTCATAGGCCGTCCTTCATTTGGGCACGTCTGAGGTTTTCTCGAGGTCAGACAGGGGCTGTAGGGTTAGGGCACAGGTGGCAAACACAAGGCCCACGGGCTGCCTTGTCTTATCCGGCCCGGCACCTTGTTTCTACCTGGTGGCAGGGCTGAGCTCTCACTTAACTGTGAAGGAGTAGTTACATTCATACAGTCCTAAGTTACATTCGGCCCTTTGAAGGCAACCGTGAGGTTGATGTGGCCCCCGGTGACAATGAGTTTGACAGCCCTGCTTTAGGGGAAGAAGACAGGTGAAGTGCCATTCTCATCACATGCATCAAAGATGCGCCCTTACCAACGTGACTCATCACTGGTGGTGTTGACCTTGATCACCTGCTGGAAGAGTGTCTGCCAGGTTTCTCCTGGGAAGTGACTTTCCCCCCTGCCCCCTTCCTGTCTGAGCTCTTGAAAAGAAAGTCACTGCTCTGACTGGTGTGGCTCAGTGGGTTGGGTGTCGTCCCGCAAACTGAAAGGTCGCCAGTTTGATTCCTGGTCAGGGCACATGCCTGGGTTGCAGGCCAGGTCTCCGTGTGGGAGGCAAACGATCAATGTTTCTCTCACACACTGATATTTCTCTCCCTCTTTCTCCCTCCCTTGCCCTCTCTCAGAAATAAATAGACATAAATTTTTTAAAAAAGAAAAAGAAGAAAGAAAATCACTGTGCACAGCCCACACTGCAGGAGTGAGGAGCTGAAATCTATCTCCCGGGGAGCAGAGTGGCTCCATCAGTTGTTTGGAATTTTTCTGTACAGATTTGCTTCTCCCCCTTCTCCTTATTTGACTCAGTTATTTAAGCATCAGTATGGACTCGCAGATATTTATTTTACTCTGAGTATAATTCAATGTTCCATTATTTATTTTGTTGCTCAAATTGTCCCAGCTTTGGCCACTGGGAGCTCCTGCAGTTGGCTCCTGAGTCCCTTTGAAATACCCCAGCAGTCTGGGTTTGCTGTTGGGGTGGGAGGTTGTTTTTTGAGCCCTCCCTCACTTTGTAGCACTACCAGATGCTCAGCTTGGATATCCCCTACCCCAGCTGTAGAGTCAGCCATTCCTCCACAGAGCTCCAAGGAGCCCGGTCCGTGATCTCTATTCTCATGGTGAGAAAAGCAGCCCGAAGTTCTGGAGGAGCTGCCCAAGCACAGCGACCACAGTCAGAGTTCAAGCCCAGCCTCTGCTAACATGTGTTCCCTAGACACTCACTGCCTTTGGACCTGGAGAGGACGGGTGCAGCACTGCCTGAAGGCAGGGGAACGACCCACTGACCTGCCCCGCCCTTTCTCAGTCCCACACCCTAGGACCAGCCCTTCTGTCTCCCCAGCCCTGAATCCCTTCTAAAAACAGGTGGTAACTGCGGTCCAGGTGCTCTGACACCCAGGTAGCTGAGGCACACACTGCATTTCATGAGTCTAAAACACTGTCCTTTTCCCTGTTCATGATTGCAGCAGACCAGGAGGAAGTCATGGTGTGTCGTCACTCCCTGTGTAAGCAAGAACCCCTGTTCCTGGTGGCTTCCCAAGACAACTGCAACCCCTCAACACTGCAGACAGTGAGTCATTGAGGGGACTATCCAAGGAAGGAATGTGCGTCCTGGTTGTCTGGAAACCTCCATCGCCATCTTCCGATAACACCAAAAAGGCACCACATCAAAGCCTGCAGAATGGGTGCCGAGGCTGCACCCAAATCCCAGACCGAGAGTGGAGCACTCGGCAGCCTCCCCCATGCTCTTGTGCAGAAAAGCACGGACTGATGGCCCTGTGCTGAAAGGGCCTGGATGAGCAGTGCACTGAAGGGGAAGCACGCACTTATGGGAACTCCTTGCTTTCTCATCTTGCCATGGGTATGCATGCACAAGAGCAGTCGCAGATAAAAATCGAAGTCTAAATTAGGCAAAGAGCTCTTGTGAATAGTACAAATCAAAATGCAAGTGCTAAGAAAGCCACACCAAAGTTCAGCTGACAGCACTTTTCTCAGGTAACAGAGTAAAGTACACATCCAACCCTCAGTGGGGAGTCTTAGATTTGATGAAGTACGCCAGAATGTGTTCACACATACGTATGAATTCCTCTGTGTGCACACCTCATTTGTTCCAGTACATGCAGGTGTATGCACCTATGCACACATACCTGTGTTACACACGGGGGTGACTGGATGTGTGCCCATGTGTATGCACATGTGTGGATACATGTACTATATGTGTGTGTGTAGGCACTGTGTATGGGTGTATATCACACAATCACTGTTGCCTGCAGCCTGGGATCCCCACCCTCCCCAGGCCCTCAGGGGCTGACCAACCCAGCAGCCAGAGCTGAGCTGTGGTTTCCCCTGGGTGGGGACACTGACACCTCACCAGGGTGTGACACTCACTCACGCACCACACTGGCAGGCCCTCCCTCTGAGGTCCCCAGTGAGATCTTGGAGGCTGAGGCTGCTCTCTGGGTGGTGGGTGGAGGGTACGGGATCTCCTGACTCCTATCTCAGTCGCAGCAGGCTCAGCTACTCCATCCTCCCACAAGGTCAGGGTCATGGCCAGCATTTCAAAGGGCTGGTGTAGGCTACAGATAAGCACTTCAAGCTGCCTTCTAACCAGCACACCTCTTCAAGGTGTGGCTCTCTCCAGGACTCCCTGGAGCCTGCCTGCTGTCCCAGGTGGTTCTCCTGGGACCCAGCCACTCAGCCCGCCTCCTGCCGGGGCTGTTTGTACAGGGTGGTTCCAGAGCACACAGGGACAGATCACCCAGACCAACAGAATGCCTTTCACGAGGCCACAGTGCTCAGCATTTGCCCCTCACGACCTGTCTCCAACAGGCAGCAGCCTCGATGCCCCAGGCCGGCCGGCCTCGGTGTGAAGAGAGGCAGCATGGAGGCCTGGAGAGATGCATGCACTGCCGGGTAACCTCGCCCCTTGAGCCCAACTCTCCTCTTCTCGGTGTGGGCACACCGACCTTGCAGGGGCCTGAGAACGGAAGGGAAGCAAATGTCCATCAGAGGCATCTGCCAGTTTAGAACTGCTGCTTCCCACTTCGAGAGCTGAGGAGTGGCCTCTCGGATGGCCCCAGGAATGAGATCTAGGGAGTCTGGCCAACCTGCCTAGTGCGATGCTGGGCACGAAAGTGCTGTGTGACCCGGAAAGCTCTCTTCACACACGAGGGTACTCACTGTTACGTCTCCCTGCCAAGAAGCCCGGCGTGAGTCCTTCTGTGTCAGACATTGTTCTCTGCCCGGTGGGCGTGCTCTGGAAGCGTAAATTCCTGCCTGCAGCAAGGAACTGACCCCATAGGGTGGGTTCTCAGCCTGGCCAGGTGGGACACTTTCACATGGATGACTGTTGGGGGCCCGTCCTGTACACGGGGGTGCTTGGCAGCATCCCTCGCTGTCCCGTTAGATGCCGGTAGCAGCCACCCCTCCAGCTGTGATAGCCAAAAACATCTCCAAACCTCCCCAAATATTCCCTGGGCAGCACAACTGCCCTTGGTTAAGGACCACTGCTTTAAAGTAGCTGAACTTCTGCCTTGTTTTGGGGGTATCTGAGTGCCCTAAAAGCAGTGGAGAACTTTGGGGGGAAAACAAGAGGGTCAAAAAGAGGGAGGAGAAGGGTGAGCCCATCCAGTGCACAGAGGGGATGAGCTGCTTTGGAGGCTCACGTGCCCCAAAAGGAAAAGGGCAGGCAAAGCAACAACCTCAGACAGCAGGCAGGCAGTTTCCGGGTATTCCAAGTAGACTTTATGAGGAATATTTAACACATGCTATGTGCTGACAGAAGGCCACCCTCCCAGGCTGAAGCCACCAAGGTCCTGGTCTGACAGCCACCTGCACCCAAACCTCCCAGGTCTAGAAGGGGCATGGAGCTTTTCCAGGTAGGGCATCTGGGAGGCCTCAGTACTCCAAAAGGGGCCCTGGGGTGGGTCAGAGCTGGGAGGACCCTCACAGAGACATAAGCCAGTGTCTCCCCCACAGCCACGCCCAACATCTTTGTAGGTCAGCCCAGCCGGGTGGGGTGAGGAGTAGGGTAGGCAGGGAGCCCACTACCCAGGCAGTGGGCTGCCAAGAGGGGTCAGGCTGTGGGGCCTGAGGTAAGGGCCTCTTTGTCTCATCTCACCCTCCCCCTGTTCCAGCTCCAGGCCCTCGGAGGATCCCCACATCCTCACGTCCAAAGGAGTCCTCGCCCCAGTGACGCAGTGTCTTGTCCCCTTGAAAGGAGAACATTCTTGCTCTGTGCCCCGCTGGCGGCCCAGCCACAGGGTGAAGTGTGTGAAGCATCAGGACCCTGGCCTTGCTGCGGAGACCCATCTCAGGAAAAGGGTCCTCCATCAAGGGCAGTACCTTCCCACCGCCCAGGCTAGGAGTGCAGGAACCACCTTTTCCAGCTTCCCAGAGCTGCTTACCCCAAGGTCTGCTGCCGTGGCTGTGCGGGGGAAAGCAAAGACTTTGAACTGGACAGATCTGGGTTCAAATCTGGGCTCTGCCACCTACTAGCTGTGCAGATTCTGAGCAAGGCACTTGGCTTCCCAGGGCCACAGAGGCCGAGGAATGCCAACCACGTAAGGCTGCAGGGAGTATTCAAGGAGCTTGTCCGTACAGCTGTCAGCCCTGTGCTGGACAGGCAGTGGGTACGGGAATGGAACTGTGACATCTGAGATGCCCAAGATAGATCGAAGAGTCCCTGCTTCTTGGGCCTTTACACTGGCCTGTCACAGCTTCAGCTGGGTTCTGGTGTCCATCCTCCCTGCCCCCAAGTCCACCTCGGATGCTACCCTCAGGCACCGTTCTTCATACATGTCCTCTACACAAGAGCCCACGCTAATGCCTGAGGGCATTCCTGCCTCAGCTAAGCCCCTGAGATTTCTAAGCACACCCATCACCTTCCTGTACACTCGGGACAACCTTCCCATTCCTGCATCCACAACCCCGCCCTACCACCCCACACCACCACACTCCCCCTGCCTGCTCTTCACCTCCCCAGAAACCCCTTCCTCCAAAGGCTGTCTCAGCTCCAGCACGTTTGCCTCTCCCTTCAGTGAACAGAGATGGCCATCTCTTCTCCCCTCCTTCAGTGCTGTTGTCAACGGTTCCCAAGTTTTCCAGGGGCTGAGGCTTGTTTTTGCAGCCAGACCAGCGCCTCCAGAGCAAGAGCCTATCTGAAACGCTAGGCACGCACTACGCACTCAGCAAATGCTGACGTACAGCCCTTACCTGTCAGAGCTCTGAAATTGTTCCCTGGTCCTGTGATTTGAAGAAGCCTTAAGGAAAGTGACCCAGTACACACGGGTAAACCGAGGCACAGAGAAAAACAAGTCTATCTCGGGCCCACCAACATGTGAGGGAGGGGTGAACAGGGAGTACTTGCCTACCATCTGGAGCTGTATGAGTACTTATTGTACAGCCCAGGTCAATCAAAAAAAAAAGAGGCCGGACACCCCGAGAGCTGCAGTAATGAGGGCCTGCAGTCTTTTTGACTCTTTCACCAATGGCTGCTGCCCCTCCTCCCTGGGCTAGCACAATGGGACCCTCCATTCCGAGAACCTGACCTCCTCTCTCTAATCCCAAGGAGCCAGCCCTGGCCCTGGAAATCAGGATCGGAAATGGACACGGGCAGGCACTGAGGGGACAGCAAAGGGAAACACTTTTACTGGCTTCATGAAATCCCTAAGGGAATCAGTGCTTTAAACATCCCAGACCAATAAAAGTTCCCAAACAATGCTCAGGATGAGCTGCTGGCCCCTGGGAGGGAGAGGCTGTCGGCCGCCCATCCGCTCATCTCCATGGGCCGGAACTGGGGCTGGCTGTGCCCTGAACCTTGGGAAGCCAGAACCCCGCCTGCCAGCTTTCCCTCTGTGGCAGCAGCAGACCTGCAAGGCAACAGCTCCCTAAGCGTGGCCGACTCAGTGCTGTGAGCCTGTCTTCCCCAGAGTAACCGGGCAGCTCTACCTCAACTGCACCCCTCACGCATCCGAGGCCTTTTCGGTCCTCATGTTCACAAGGGCAAGCCAATAATGAGCACAACCAGCCTCACACACCCTTGGGGGGCCTCTGGGAAGAACTTACTCTCCTCCTCTCCTACTTCCTGGTAGGCTGTGGCGGAAGGAAGGGGGTCCAACACCATGGGAACAGCAGGCCCCAAGGCAGGTGCTCCCGGTACAGTCTTCGGTGAGGACAAAGCGGAGGAGCTCCCTGGCCAAGACTGTCAGTCATGGGTCAGAGGTCAAGGGTCAGAAGTTAGAACACATTAATGTGGTCAAGAGGGCTGAAACAGGTCAGGGGCTTAGCCTCTTCCACAGTAAATTTCCGGGGACATGAGGAGGGACACCAGGGACTGGAGGGCAACTGGCCTCCACATTGCAAACCTCAAGAACTTAGTAGAACTTCCCACCTGCTCGCCTCCACCATGGGCTCTTACAGTTCCGGCGCTGAGGGACTTAACTGGATCCTTCTGAATTAACCCCATTTCAAGCTGGCCAAGGCAGTGGAACACCCAGTTCCAAAAGTGTGCTTTTCTCTACAGAAAGAAATAGCTCCTCATACAAGCCACCATAACACCTTCTAAGCGTGCAAAGGAAGGCCCCATATTCTGCTTGGGGAAGATCTTGCTGACTCCCCCCATCACCTTCCCAGCTTCACTACCTTCAACCCTATACCTCAGGGTTCAACTTTGGCCAAGGCCCCAAAGGGCAGCCCCTCCAACCCCAGGTCACCTGAGCTGACCCTCACAGAACCCTCTCTAGAGGGCTTCAGACCGGGCCTGTCAGGGGTCTGGCGGGGACCTTGCCAAGGGCTCATAGTGGCCCAAAATGCACAACATGTGGGTTTCCACCACAAGCAGGGACTTCAGGGAGTGGCACAGGGTCATGGCCCCTCTAGGACATGCACACATACAATCCTCATTTCCTGGGTTGCTCCTGAGGTCCTGTCCCTAGCCTATCTGGGGAATGACCCAGAACCCAGAGTTGGTATAAAGATTACCACAAGCTAAGGTCATTTGAGATTTAACAGATGCAGAGAGAAGCTTTCTCAGAAATTCCCTCATGGGACAAAGCAGCAACTACTGGGACACAGGCCACAATGAATCCTTTACCCAAGGGAATTTCATGGCTATAAAAAAGACAGACCGCTTGTACCTGCTTAAACAAATATCACAAATTTTCTTATTTCCCATTTGTTCTCCTAGAACCCCATTTGTCTTTCCCAAAGAAACCTTTTTGTCCTTCACATAGAAGCCTTTCCCCTCCTTACACCCCCTACTAAGTTAGATATATAAGCCCCATTCTAACTGCTCCTTTGAGTTACTCATCACCGATCACTCCCACAAGTACACACCTTGCACATATACATGAACTCTTTTGTCTTGCTAATCTGTCTTTTGTCAGTTTAAATCACAGGTCCCCAGACACGGAACCAAAGAGGGTAAAGGAAAAGCTGCTTTTCTTCTCTGTCACCTGAGTCACCAGCCACGGACAGCACCACCTGGCATGAGGCTACAGACCTCTGTGCCGAGGCTGTGGGAAGAGGTGGGCTCTGAAGATGAGAGCAGCACGCAGACCCTAGCCCCTTGGCTGACCAGATGGGTGACCAGCAAGTTACCGTGTAAGGACACTGGGATACTCGGACCTCTCACAGGGTCATGGGGAGACCCAAGTAAATGACATCATGCTTATGAGGAACCTGGTTCCCAGTGGTTGCTCAAAAGACAATTCCAATGATTTCTACAGTGATCTCACTTACAATTGTGGACACACAGCAGCGTAAGTGCTCTGAGGGCAGGGACTACATTTTCTACTCCTTCTGGGCCTTTCACTGCAGAAGCTACTTCTTTGTTCACACACTTCTGTGAACAAAATGGGGGCCACATACTAACCCTGACAGCTCAGAGGAGGCCTCCATGGTGGCCTTACAGACTCAGAGACAGAAAGCAACCACATAGGATGGTCTGGACATAAAACTTCCTAACTAAAAGTGAGACATCGTGAGTAGTCACATCCTGGCCTGTAGCTTCCTTGAGAAGGTCAATCTTTCCTAAGTGAGCCTGTCTATTGTCTTTTCAAATCTAAGATAACATGCCTTTGAAGTGTCAGAGTAATCTCCTTTCCTGGACTCAGGGCACATGTACCCCAGCAGAGCACAAGACCAGAGAACCCCTCATTGTTATCTTGTTCCCAAATAGCGTCTGTGTGTGCTGTTAATGTTCGTTGTTAACTCTCCTGTGCCTGCCACTGTGAAAGAAGTATGTGTCTCTCTGTTTTACTTTTTAGCCAATTCCAGGGATTTCTCCACTTTGCTTTCTCTCATTCCCTTTATTTACCACCTGTGGATGTCATGTAACCCTCTTTACATCTCCTCCTTTGATTGTAATGTATAAAATAAGCTGAAAAATGGCCATTCTCCAGAGCATTTTCTCAATTCATTGAAATTTTGCTTCCCAGAAATTGTTGTCAGCTGGGCTCAGATAAGCTCATAAAAATTCCCCACAGGTTTTGATGTTTTTTTTTAAATTATATTTTATTATTTATGTTATTACAGTTATCTTAATTTTTCTACCTTTGTTCCCCTCCCCCCAGACCCTGCACTCCCTCATGCAATCCCCACACCATTGTCCATGTCCCTGGGTCATGCACATAAGTTCTTTGGCTACTCTATTCCCTATGCTGTACTTTACATCCCCATGGCTATTCTGTGACTATCTGTTTGTACTTCTTAATCCCTTCCTCTTTTTCATCCATCTCCCTGACCCCCCTCCCATCTGGCAATCATCAAAACATTCTCCATATCTATGATTCTGTTTCTGTTCTGCTTGTTTGTTTATTTTGTTTTTTAGATTCAATTGTTGATAGATATGTATTTATTACCATTTTATTGTTCATATTTTTTATCTTCTTCTTAAAGAAGACCCTTTAACATTTCATATAATACTGGTTTGGTGATGATGAACTCCTTTAGCTTTCTATTGTCTGGGAAGCTCTTTATTCGTCCTTTGATGCTAAATGATAACTTGGCTGGATAGAGTAATCTTGGTTGTAGGTCCTTGTTTTTCATCATTTTGAATAATTCTTGCCAATTCTTTCTAGCCTGCAAAGTTTCTTTGAGAATTCAGCTGACAGTCTTATGGGAGCGCCCTTGTAGGTAACTAACTGCTTTTCACTTGCTGCTTTTAAGATTCTCTTTTTTATCTTTAACCTTTGACATTTTAATTATGATATGTCTTGGTGTGGTCTTCTTTGGGTTCATCTTATTTGGGACTCTCTGTACTTCCTGGACTTGTGTGTCTATTTCCTTCATCAAATTAGGGAAGTTTTCTGTCATCATTTTTTCAAATAAGTTTCCAATTTCTTGCTCTCTCTTCTCCTTCTGGCATCCCCATAAATGAGAATGTTGGTATGCTTGAAGTTTTCCCAGAGGCTCCTTACACTGTCCTCATTTTTTTTTTATTATTTTTTCTTCTTGCTGTTCTGATTGGTTGTTTTTTGCTTCCTTATATTCCAAGTCACTGATATGATTCTCAGCTTTATTCACTCTAATATTGATTCCCTGTAAATTGTTCTTTATTTCAATTAGTGTATCCTCCATTTCTGACTGGATCTCTTTTATGCCATTGAGGTCTTCACTAAGTTCCTTGAGCATCCTTATAACCAGTGTTTTGAACTGTGCGTGTGATTGATTGCTTATCTCCATTTTGTTTAGTTTTTTTTTTTCTGGAGTTTTGTTCTATTCTTTCATTTCAGCCATGTTTCTTTGTCTCCTCATTTTGGCAACCTCCCTGTGTTTGTTTCTATGTATTAGGTAGAGCTGCTACATCTCCCTGGCTTGACAGAGTGGCCTAATGTAGCAGGTGTCCTCTAGGGTCCAGTGGCACAGCCTCCCCTATTATCCAAGGTTGGTACTCAAGGTGTACTCATCATGTGGGCTGTGTACAGTTTGGATGTTTCCTACATGGACTCTTCACTGCCTGCTCTCTGGAACAGATCCTGCTCCACCTTGCCCCTGCACACCACTAGGCTCCACTGGGGCCCCAAGCCAACTCTCCTGTCTCAGCAATTTATCCAGAATGGCCATATGACCCAACCCAGGCCAATCCTCCCTAGAAGAGCAGGAAGGATCCCTTTGCCTTTGGGTCCTAACAGCAGAAGTGTCAGAATCTAGGGTTGCCAGGAACCCCATTTCCCACCATGATGAGAAAGCCTGGCTTCTGTCAGTTGATATCATGAAGCAGAGACAAGGGAGAGGGAAGAGGACAGAGGGTCTTAACGGGCCTGAAACCCTAGTCTCTATGGTCCCTAAAGCTGCCTGGTCCCACAGCTCTTGTAGGACTCTGGGTACTGTCAGGGTTTAAAATCACCTCTTTGGTTTAAGCTAGTGTGAGTTAGGTCTCTGTCACTTGCAAACACAGATCCCTGACAATCACCCATGCTCAATGCCTAACACTGGAGAGCCCACTGAGGCAGGACAGTACCTGGCTTTGAACAAATCAGTAAATGATAGCCCAGACTGGGGGCCAAGGCCACCTGAAGGGGCTCCAGGAAGTCTATCCCACCCTACCAGAATGTGCAGACCTGCTCACACCAACCAAGAGATATATAAGGAAAAACTAAGCAATAGAATGCTCAGTGGAAGTACTCAGACAGGAGGGTTTCTCTAAAAGATGTGAGAACAAGTGAAGCATATGGCCCACGGGAGTTTGGTCTTTCTCAGACTGCCCACCATCAACCATCCCAACACCCACACACTACACCCCTACTCCACACCCCTACTCCCGAGCCAGAATCTGGAAAGAGAGAGGTGGTAGTGAGGCTAGTTTTAGGGGGGGCGAGGAAAAAGGAGGAGGACCCATCATTTAGTTGCTTAGGACTGTCACAAAGCCAGAATCCAGGGAGTGTCCTGGCTGAGGCAGCCATCCCTCTAATTCCAGGAGCAGGATGAAGCCTGTAAATTAGATGGGCAGTCGGATGCTCTGCCATCCAAGAAAAGGGCTCTTGACCTGGGAGCCAGTCTAGGCCTAGCACTCAGGGAATAAAAATTTGTACTTCCATGGGAACTATGTATTGTCCACAGCATACCTCTCAGCCTCACTTGAATCTGATTCTAGGAAACTTCTTTACAACTGAGGGCATTGTAGATAACTAACAGCAACGCAAAATTCTTGTCTACAGACATGCAAATTTTGTCTTCCCTTCCAATACTGTTTCTATTTGCACATTCATTTCAACATTCCTGATCTATAAACGTTTCTGTTCCTTGGTTCTCTTTGAACAGGTTACAACTCTGCCTGCTTCCCTCATTAATCAGTGAGAAGAGCAAAATCTTCAACACGCATCATTTTTATTTTATTTTTATTTTAGTCTCTCCAGCCCCAGCTTTGGACCCAGACTCCCAGCACCAGAGGGCCTCCTTAACCTCTTTCCCTCTCCTGCTCTTCCTCCTCTTCCACCTACTGGCTACTGGGGCCAACCTGGCTCTCCCACTAATGGGATTAGTACTCAGCTGTGTGATCAGCTGCAGGGTCTTAGGTTGAGCCAGTTATTTATAGAGTGTGGGTGGGTGGTCCAGTGCTCCAGTGAGGTGGATGTGTTTGTAACATAGTCATCCTCCTTCTCTCTCTTTCTCAAACAGCCCCACCTGGTAGTCTTTGCTCTTTGAGTCCCAAACTACATGCTCTGTAAGGGACAGAAGAATTAATATCCAAACAAAGAGGTGGCGGGAGCAGACTTTCTGGCAGCCCCTCTCCTCCCTGGGGCTCCTATAATGGAGCTTATTTCTACCGCTGCTTTTTTCCCAATGCTGGCATTTCAGATGGAAATCTGCTCTCTTCCCCCTTTCCCATCTCAGTGGATGCTGGCCCCCTGCTTCTCCCATAGACACCATTAGCTTCCACACGTACTGATCACCTATCAGGTGTTGAACACTCTGCTGTGTGCTGTTGGGGTTCAAAAAAGTAGAAGAAAAGTCCCCGCCCTCAAGGACCTCACTTTCAGAGACTTAGTCAAAGAACTGCTTATACACACACACTAAGACAAATACATAGCTAGAACGAAAGAATACATAACGTGAGTACTCACTGCGTGCCAAGAGTGTGCTGAATATACATATTTAAGTCACAAAAAAACCAACAGCAGACAGCATTATGAAAATATGGAGTCTCTCAAGTTAAATATTGTAGCTGACATAGACTTGGGTGTTGGTTAGCCCAGAGCAATTTCTCCAGTGGCCATTCTATGTCTAATCCCTCTCTTCCTTTGAAAAACTCTATTTCCTTTTCCAACCTACAGTGATCGATCCAAAGGGTAGTCATGTGACTAAAAGTTAGACCAATCAGAGTCCTGCCCTGGGAATTTTTACCTGGGAACTGGAGAGAAAATTTCTTGTGTCTCTGGCCACAGAGCTATGGAGATAGGAGTCAGCCTGATGTCGCTGAAGGCCAGAATCTGTCACATACTAACGTTGGAGAGAACTAGGATGTCATAGAGAGAAGGGAACCTGAAAACAGACTCCACATAAGCCTCTGGTAACAATTACACTTATAACCAGCTCCACCATGTCCCTCCCACAGTTTGACCCATGAGCGAGCCAATAAATCACCCTGTTTCTCTTAATCTAGTTTGAGTTAGTTTCCCATCATTTACTACCTACGGAGTCCTAAGTAAGGCAGGTCTCTTGTGCAAGGTCACACAGCTAACAAGGGGCTGGCTGCATGCCCTCCTAGCAGTCACCTCGCCTACCATGTGGCCAGATTATGGACCCCAGACAGCACAGGCAGCGTTGTGCTGTTGTATTATCCTACAAATGTTTCCAGGGGGCTGGCATGACCAAGAGCTTGACACTTCTGCTCATCAACTATTGAGTTCCCAGAAGTGTGTTACCACGCCCCTCGTGAGATCTGTACCATTATCATCCCCAACCGCTTTTGAGAGCTTATGCTGTAGAAGGTACCCTGCTACGTGCTGTTTAATCTCCCCAAAACCTTGCATGGTGAGTACAGTTAATGCTGTTTTAAGAGCGGGGAAAGGGACACTTGAGAACTTGCCCCCACCATCAAAAGAGTCAGACAGTGCAACCCCAAAGCCCATGCTCTTGGCCAATTCGCTAACGTTCACTCTGTGCAGTACTGTGATTGGCTGCATGCCCGTCACAGCCTCCGAGAACCACCCACGTTAGACTGAGTGTAAGATGATTCTACCCCAACCCTGGCTCACTTGCAGTCATCTTTTGGTCTGCATGAGAATGCAGCTAGCCAACTTCCTCACGGGCCTCAGGTCAGAGGACCATCATCTTAGGGCCAGTAGAGGCCCACACAGGGGCTGGAGCCTTTGGCTTTTGAAAGAAACCCTGCTTGAATTCTTTGGGACCCACCATGTATATGGATCTTCCTTCTCAGCTCTTGTGTTCTGGATGAGTGTCTATGATGAGCCGTTAAGCTGTCACCAGCAGACTTGGAGGTGAAGCTGCTGCCCTGTTGTCTGCTGTGGACGTGGCATTTGCCTTACACTCCCCCACTTGCCTCCTCCTGACCAGACTCCACAGCGCCTCAGCATGCTGAGATGGGCCTGACCCAGCGGGCCACCCCTTCCACCCAGCTTCGTAGAAGAGAACCAGGGTTCTGCCCACCTTCCCCAGCATCTGGCTGTGGCCAGCACAGTTTCCGCCAAAGGTCCCACTTTCACCTGCACTGGTTCTCATCCTTCCCAGTATCTCGGCCACACGCACGCCTGACAGAGGCCTTGTGCCAGAAGAGAAAGGGGCGGGGCCCACCTCTGACGTGTTCACCCTCCTTCCCTTTCTGGTCTCTGTCGGCTCTGCGGTGCTCACAGGCTGCATGCGGTGCAGAGACAGATTCTGTTCGGCATCCACAGCGGTTTTTTCAATTTAATATTCAGCAACTGGCAGTTTCACTTAGATAACTGGATTTAAATTTTCCATAAAGGGTTTTTTAAAAGCACTAAAAACAACTGCATTTCTGACTTTTCTTGAAATGCCTTTCTGTGACCCAATGCTTGGCTCCGTGAGAGCCACCGGCAGCAGCTAAGCAGCCACCAACCACCTGGGATAGGGCATGGCTCTCTGCTTCACCAGCCTTAAATTTGCCTGTGACGCTCATTTTCCTTGCTTGTCAGGTCTCTGTGAACACCCAAGACCCACACTGGGGGCCTGAGATCACCCTCCGCCCACCCCCCAGCAGACTGAGAGCACCTAGGCAGGATCCCAGGCTGGCACTGCACATTTTCTTGGGATGAGAAGTCTCAGGCAAGTACTAATCACTCCTGACCTAGACTCTGAATGTGTCCAAGCCCAGAGCCCACTGTCCAAATGCTCCAGCTTGCCAAGGACTAGCATGTGTACAGCTGAGATCAGGCTGGGGTAGATGCCAGGCCAACTCAGGCCCATTTCACCACAAAACTCACTGTCCAGCTGGACCAAGGAGCAAAGAGAGACTCCCCAAGTCCACCCAGAAAACGCAAGCCTGAGAGAAACAGTGCATTCAGGCCAATTCCAGTGGTCCCACCCTACCCCTTGCCTAACCCCCCAGTCCCAAGCCGCGGGGACACTCACGATATTCATGAGAGTGAGGACGTAGTTCTGCACGTGCTCCTTGCCGTGGAAGCGTACCACTGAGTCGTCCACTGCCAGCAGGACCTCGATACTGTAGCTGCCCGGCTTGGCATGTCGCCGCTTCCGCTCCACTTCTCCCAGCTGGCTCCCCACCAGGCCCAGCAGGTTGGGAAGGTCGCCCAGGCCAAAGGCTGGAAACAGGATGAGAAGGTCAAATCCACATAAGGGGCTGTCACTGTGACACTGCCTGTCAACCCACCCCTGCCCCTGTCACATGTGCCCCTCTTCCTGCTTCTGTGAACCCAGGAAGCATGAGAGTTTGTTCCATACCAGGTCATTCACGAGCGGGAGCCCTTTTCCGGGCACAGGGCATGGCTGCCTTTGAGGCAACGGGTAGCAGAGACGGGAGAACTGACCTGGGTTCCAGATCCTCTTTGGGCCTATCTCACTGCGTGTCCCAGCCAAGCCCTGCCCCTTCACTCCTCTGGACCTCCATCTCCCTCCCTGTGACATGCGCATGGATGATCCTTGATCTCCTGTCCCAGAGCTTGCTATAAAAATCAAAGGTGGCAGTGGGTGGAAATATCTTGATAAAGAAAAAACTGTAATATTACGGTGGCCGACACATGACATTTTAGGTACCCCTGTAGTATGTCCCCAGCCTCTCAAAACCCAGTCACTGCCAGTGACCCAAAATTTCACCACCACAGCTTTGGCCTTTTGGCTAAAAACAAAATATTTCTATAACTAGGATTTATTAACTTGTATTATGTAATCTAGGAGTTGTCAAACCTTTTCTGCAGACAGTAAATATTTTAGGCTTTGTGAATCATATAGCCTCTGTCTCAGCTATTCAGTTCGGCTATTGAAGCATAAAAGTAGCCACAGATAATACATAAACAAATATGTTTCTATGTTCCAATAAAACTTTATTGACAAAAACAAGCGGTGGGCCATTTTCGGTCCATAGGCCTTACTTCTACCCAATCTAATCTATCCAATCTAACTTCATCTAATTCAGTCCTTACAACTCTATCAGTTTACCGTCCCCATTACACAGGTGAACAAACTGAGGTTCAAAGTAGCTTGTCCAGGGCTGCCTGAATCAAAAGACCATGCTCTCTAACATCACTATGTATGCTGCTGCTTATAAAGGCAACACCTTCAACAATTATCAGTCATTGACACCATAGTCTGAATGAAGATGGAAGAAACGTTTGTTGGAACGGTGGAATGAAGGCACGTGAGGACGCCATAGGGAAAGCTAAGAAAGTGAGAAGCCTGGGGCCTCTCAAGAAAGCTTCAAAGTCTTCACTTTTAATGCCTTTCCTGCCATCCCACCCTGAAGTTCTGACACTTGTACTACTGATTTCTAAGAACATTCATTTTATCTACGGTTCTTTGAGGACCTTGCAGAGAGTGGGCCAGGGCCAAGGCTGTAAAGATGCCACCACTAAAATCCTAGAATGCATCCAAGAAGGCAGCTACAGGAGGGGACCTGATACTTAAAAGTGGATGGTGGGTAGGTGATGTGCAGGTGACAGATAAGATACCAGACTGCAATAATACAGTAATGTCAAGGGCTGAGTAGGACTGACTAGGGACTTTTACACCAAGTCCCAAAGCAGGACCAAGCTGTTGAGGGAGGCTTCTGGAGGAGGGGACATCCAAGCTGGGCTGGACAGGAAGCAGAACAACCTGCTGGAGCATAGGGAACAGAGGAAACTGTCCCTGCAAAATCCATTTGAGCAACTTTGTGAAGGCACCATCCACAGTGTGGGTGACCTTCAGGGATGAGTCAAAAGATACCTTTGCAGAGACCTAAGTTCTGCTTCTAAGCCTCTGCTGACGGATTGAGGAACTGAAATCCGAGGACAGGGCCACAGGAGCCACGGACTCAGTGCTACTGTCTGTCTATTTTCCCTGCGGTTAGGGAGCTACAGCGTAAAGGGAAAAAAGCACCAGACGTAAGGACTGAAAAAAACGTGTGGCCACTGGCCTACTGTGGAAACTGGAAAAGGGTGGCCAGCCCCTGGGCAATCACAGCCTGGTGAGCAGGGTTCAAGCCCGGGTCGCTCTCACCTGCCCCTGAGGCCAACGTGCCCCTCTTCACAGGCTACACTGCACAAGAGCGCCTGGCAGCCCTGGGGCCCGAGCCCGACAAGTGTGCACAGCAACCCAC
Organism: Macrotus californicus; assembly: GCA_007922815.1. NCBI lineage: Eukaryota > Metazoa > Chordata > Mammalia > Chiroptera > Phyllostomidae > Macrotus > Macrotus californicus. The sequence goes on from VMDR010001074.1 coordinate 81,072, forward strand.
AGACAAATTCCTGCGAGAGAGGAGGGAGGACCCCCAGGAGGAGGAAGAAGGGATGAGGGCTCTCTCCGTGGAGTGGGGAGAACCTTCGGCAGTGCCTGAAGGTTCGCATCCTACAAGTAAAATGTGGAACTTGACCTTCCCAGCTCTCCCTGCCAAGTCTGTCAAAGGGAGGCGCAGAGAGGTTACCTGACCCATCCCAGGTCACACAACAAGCTGACGGCAGAAGCCCAGAATGTAACCTCAGATCTGCCCCTCTCCCATTATCACTCCCTATCAGGGCCCACCTGATACCTCCCTCAGCAAAAACAGCCAGGGAAGTTGGGGAGGGCCTACTGATGTCAGCCACGGACCCCAGAGATGTTCCACCCTCTCCCTCTTCTATGTGTCTCTCATCCTGCAGGCCAAAATAGGTGACCCTCACAACGTGGAGGGATGGGGGCAGCAGGCCACTGGGAGGCTTTCAGTGAGCCCACCCAAGAAGCCTCGAGAGAATATAAAATAATACAGCTGCTTTGAAAACCAGTTTGGCAGTTCCCCAGAAAGTTAAACACAGAACTGTCATAGGACCCAGAAATTCCACTCCTAGGTATACACTGAAAACAATCGAAAACATATGTCCCACCAACTTGCACACAAATGTTCACAGCAGCACGATCCTAACAGGAAAACATGGCGGCAACCCAAACGTCTACTAACAGGTGGATAAACACGCTGTGGTGCGCTCACATAGTGGAGCATCACCCTGCCACAAAGAGGGGCGGATACAGGCTCCAGCACGGAGGAAGCGCGTGTGCTCCATGAAAGGAGCCAGTCACAGAAGGCCCCATATCCTGCGCTTCCGTTTACAGGAGATGTCCAGAGGGGCAAATGCACAGAGAGAGAAGGCAGACCAGTGATTGGTTGCCAGGGCGTCAGGCCGGAGGGAAACGGGAGTGACTGCTAGTGAACGGGTTCGGAAGGTTTACGGGAATTATGGAAATGTTCTGGAACTCGATAGTGGTGATGGTTACACAACATGGTGAACATAGTAAGAAAACACTGAATTGTATACTTTAATTAAAATGGTTAAAATGGTGGATTTCATCTCAATTTTGAAAAGAACACACACACAGCAGCCCTAGGCCCCAGCCTGGCCAGCTGCCCCAGCGTCTGGCAGCCTCAGCCTCCAGCCTGGGAGCCGGAACTCTGGCCACAGGCGCACATGGCATTCAGGAAGGAAGTGGAGGGTGGGAAGGGGTGACAGAGGGCAGGACCACGGGTTACGGAAGGAAAGGGTAGCGCTAGGAGTATGGAAACATCCATCCGGGGCACACCCTGCGAGGCCAAGGCAGGGTCCACAGGGAAGCCCCTGAGGGGTTGGGGTGAGGCCCAGCTCACACCTGGAGGTCCAGCTAAGGGAGTCTACCCAGGACTTGGAACGGTTTGGGTTTCCCACCAGAGCCCTTGAGAGAGAATCACTTAACTCTTCTTTGGAGCCCATCAAGGATGTGGGGGGTGCTGAGTATGTGACCGTGGTGGGGTGTGAGATCTGTGACTGTGTGGGGGAGGGGGGTGTGAGAGGGCATTAGCGTGTGTGAATGAGTGTGAGCAGATGTGTAAGCTGTGTGACTGAGCGTGAGTGGGTGAGGCATGACTGGTGTGTGTTGCATGTGAGTGAGCAAGTGTGTACAAGTGAGTGTGTCGGCATGGGAGGTGCGTGCATACACTCCAGGAAGCAGAGGCCAAGGCCATGCCCTGAGTGCCAACAGGAAGAGCCCCCCACCCCCCACCGGCCCAGTTCACCTCACACGCCTCCGCTGGGGGGCAGCTAGAAAGCAATTTGGTGGGCCCTCCAGCACCTCCTTTCCTTCCTCGAGGAGAGCTGGATGCACCCCACGGGACAGCACAGCTCATGTGAGTGACACAAACACCACTAGGACTTGCAGTCTGTTCTCTAGGTCACCCCCACACTGGTGTGTTTGGAAGAAGGGGACAGTCCCAGGAGAAATCCAAGGCACTGAGGGATCCCCGAGAGGGGGCACCTGAGCTGGGCTGACACCTGGGCAAGATGGGGATGGACAGAGATGGGGGAAGGTGCTCAGTTGGGAGAGATTCCTCAAAAGCCTGTCTCCTGTGGCTAAGCAGGCGCTGACCAGCTGGCCCGGGCCTCCAAGGCATTTCTCTGCGTGCCAACAGCTAAACACAAAGACATGAGGTAAAACCTTTCATCTTCATGAAGAATGGTGAACAGAAGACAGGGGCACCCAGAAACTTCTCCGCACACTGGGCTCAGACTCCCTGCCGGTCTGAAACTCAGAGTGAGCAAGAATCACAGGTTTCCAAGAAAGTCTTCTGTCGCCCCTCATCTTTCCAAGGAAGAAAACTCCGATGGACACAGGGCAGGGCCCCGCCACAGGCAGCCTGACGAGAGAGAGTCACACCAGAGTCCCCAGGCCAGAACTCTAACTCCGCCAGCTCGGTGGTCTGGACTTCCCAGCCACAGACTGTGGCAGGCCACGGGGTTGGCTCCAGGCTGGGACCCGTGAGCAGGACTTCCCCAGGGTCCCTCCCCTAAAGGGGATGTATGGACTTTTGATTCATAACTGGCCTCAAATAAAATGGAGCCCAATGAGCCTCACCATTCTTCCCAGCTGTGATCGAGGGAACAGTGCTGGTCCCCACCTTGTCCTGCCATCCACCCTGGCCCCCAAGGCTCTGCCCAGCCCCTGCCCTCCACCCCACACCACAGGCCTGCAGAGCCCTCCTCTTCTTGGCTAGTGCCGGTGCTGCGGTCCCTTATGAGGAACATGGAGAGCAGCTGGAGCTTCAAAGGAGGCACTGTATGTGGGGACAACGGATTTTCAAGCATTCCTTCACGCTGTGCTCAACCCCCTCAGGGCCCTGGCTGGAGGGTGTGGTTGCTCGTGGAGGGCTTCCACCCAGGGCCTTCTCACATCCTCTTGGCCAAAGCCTTCACGACAAGGCTAACTTGGACCATGAAGTTGGCCACGGGCCTGGGACCAGCACACACTGCGTCTCTTGCTTCGTTCGCTCAGCCATGGGTCCTGAGTGCTGTGCTGGCCGCTGGGGTGCAGGGATGCCTCTGCCCACGGGGGTCTCACCCTAATGTGTCAGCAGTCAGCCTAATAACTGACTAATAGTCATCAAGCACCTACTATGTGCCAAGCTGCATTATCTCTAATCCATACAATCTCAGAGGTAAGCAACGATCCCTCCCACTTTACAGACTAGAAAACGAGGCTCAGAGGTGGTAAGTAACTTGCTAGGGTCACACACTAGACAGCACTGGTGACAGGATTTTAAAATGGTTAGCGGACACCAAGCTGACCTCAATGCCCTGACACAGGGCAGGTTCTCTACAAGTGTCCTAAGAACGTCCTTCCCGCGGCTCCCGGAGGTTGAGTTGAGCTTTAGGGGAAAGAGCTAACTGCAGCCGTTCTGCCTGCTACTTGGGCAGAGAAACAGCCTTGCAAAGCAATGCTACAGTCCCAAGTTCCATCACTCAGGGGGCTCAGTGCCCCTCGGCCCCCAGCTGCAGCCAGTTGCAGTAGCGTCTAAAAGCCCTGGGCACAGCACTGCAGTCGGTCTGCGGGGCCCAGTCCCACGTCACAGATGAGAAGACTAAGGCCAGGCACCGAGAGGTGTGAGGCCTGAAGTCACCCAAAGGCACCGCGAAGGTGTAGGCAGAAGCAGAGTTTGGGGCCCTGCCCACGGCTTACCTTCGTTGTGAAGGTCCCCTCCAGGCTGTGCCCACTCCTGCCGGACGGCTTCCCGGCGGTACACCACGTGTGTCCTCCCCCTCGCCTCCTTGTCTTGCTGCCCCCACTCCAGGGGCTCGATGAAGTAGTCGGTGACGTCTGTACGGATGAGGCCAGCCTGACCCGGGGACACAGTGAGCAGGAGGGGGAGAGAGAAGAGGCATGAGTACATGGCACAGAACAAGTGAGCATTTGTGAGCGCACACACATATGTGCCCACGTGAGTGTGACCACATGTAGGCAGGCTCTTCTCCCAGGGCCTTGCGGAGCTCTGGCATCCAGCAGGCAGTGGGGAGGGGTGGAAGGAGCTGTGTGAGGGAGTCCGAGCCAGTTCAGGAAGAGCAGACCACTTTCACTGTGTTGTGCACTCGTTGGGGGGCCACACACGCCTCACGTAAACGACTGGTTCCAGTGCTTCACCGGGGGGGCCACTGCCATGAGGGACACACACACATACCAGGGCACTGCACTGCACCCGAAGCACTGCCACTGTCACGGGGTCTGCCTTTACCTGCAGGCAGAGGGGAAGACCCTGTCGGTAAGGCCTCATTGTCTCCAAGGTGGGAGCTGGTCCCCCGCTCCAGTACGGAGCGCTATGACTTCAGGTTCAGGGCGCGTGCATGCAGGCCAGGGAAAGCAGCTGTTTGCTGACTGTAAGTGGGACAGCGTGGGGCCCCAGGAGCGCGGGCTCTGTTTTTAATCTAATGTTTGCCTGCATCCAAACAGTCTCTTTAAAAAAAATCAGATATTGGCCTTGGAAATAAAAACATATAGCCTTAGCCAAGCCCAGCCATATGTTATTAGGCCCCAGTGGAGGCAAAATCCCCGGGGCAATGAGCCTGTAACTGGATGTGTGTGAATGTGTGTGTAGCCGCACAGCCCCCTCACCCAGCCCCCCACACACACAGGTCCGCCCAGTAAGAGTAAGACCCCCCCTCCTACCACAGTGCCTGGAAAATGGAAGGCAATCCTTAACAAATACACATATTTGTTGAATTCCCTCGCTCCTTCAACAAATATCTATTGAGTGCCTACTGCATACCCACATTGCTTTGGACGCTGGGAATACAGCTGAGAACAGAAAGCAGTGAATGAAGAGACCGTTTTTATAAATGTGCTGGAGCTTTCCTGTCCAAGGAGGGGTGCCTCTTCTCCAAGCAGCCACTTTATGAACCTGAAGCCCACCAGTTTCCCCCGTTTTCCCGCCTCAGCCTGCTTTGAGGTTGCTTCTGCGCAACCCCCCCCCCACAAGACCCCACGGAGCACACCCCACGGAGCCTCCCAGCAGTGGCCCATCTTTTTCGTGCCCCTTCCAGCTGGATCTCTTGGTCAGACTGAAAACCCCGGTTTGGATCAAAACCAAGATGACCACCTTCTGCGTCTCACCAACTGACCTGATCGGGAGACCAAACATGTTTGGGGGAAAATAGCAGCATTATTTCAGAATAAGTTTGGGGCTTCCCAAGGTAACCCTTTTGTAAGGCAACACTCAGTTGTCTGCAAAAGTTCTGGTCTGCTTAGTCAAATGTCGACATCAGACCCTATATTGTGCATACTTCCTTTCATTCAAAGAGATTTTACTTTTTTGCCTTGGCACCAGCTATGTGCCAAGGGCAGGGAGAAACAGATCGTAAACAAAGCCCAGCTTTTGGCTGTGAGCTGCTCATCACCTGGAGAGAAGGGTGCTCAGAGGGGCGGAGCATGGCCCCTTGCTGGGCTCGGTGCTGTGGTGGGCAGATCTGACTGCAGGGTGCGGATCCGTCAGGCTCTCAGGTGTTAGGGGCAGCCATTCAACTTGAACCCTCTTGGTCCCGTGTGGAGTGTGTTGGCCCCACGACAGACTACAGCAGAGGCAAGCACTTGGCTCCCTCTCTCCCCTCCTCTCAGCTCCCCCTGCAGCTGCTCTGTTCTCCCAGACAAGGCTACGTAGCCCCCTCTTGTAGACACATCTCCGGTCCGCCACCAGAGACAAGGAGGCTCTCCTTCCATAGCCCCACCTGTAACAGCCCAAGGGAGACTGCGGTTGGTCCAGCCTGAGTCACATGGTCACCCTGGGACTCGCAGTCCCTGCTACACCCCCATGGTTAGTGGAAGGGTGACCGCTGCATCAGAAAGGAGAAGCTGTTGGAGGGGGCAGAAGAAGCCCACCGGAGCTGGGAAGCGCACACCAGGTAGGGGCCTGGGCAAAGGTGCGGAAGCATGAAGGCAGTGTGGGGACCCAGGAGACATCCAGGCTCATGGGCAAACGCTGAGCTGGAACCTGGACAATGTGGCCCAATCGAAGGGCCTCTGCCTCTGCCACAGAATCCCCAAAGGACGGCTGTCTTCTAGGAAACACAGGACCATGGGCTGGGAGGGTCCAGGGCATTCCTCGCAAAGCTACTGCAGCTCTGTGGCCATGGGGCTGGTGAGGGGGCTCTCAGCCAAGCCCCCCACCCATCCCATCCCTCTTGCTGTACCCTGCTCTGATACCCAGGGGGATCGTTCTGCTCTGTTCAAGGCCAAGCAAAGCAAGAGACCCTCACAGCACAACTCAGAAGGCCTGTGCTTCATCCAGGCCGAAGTCATACAAACCCAGGCTCGCCAGGCACTGCAGCCCTTGCTGCCTCCACCCATCACACCTCCGGAAGCAGCCTGGCAGCAGGATGCTCCAAGTCCAGGAGCAGGAGACCTCACTCAGCCACCCCTGCACACTGGGCCACCTAGCATGGCCCTCCCCTGTTCTGAGACTTGGTTAACCAAATAGACAAGGAGGATTCTTCTGGCATTCCCTGCCTCACCACCCAGTGACTCGATTTGGCCACCCGATCTCAGTGCCTCATATGAGGGGGGCAGGTTCCAGAATGATCCACACAGCCGCAGGCTGGGCTGCAAGGCAGTGCCTTTCAGCCCACGCCTGCCTGCCCACAGTCCTGGGCCACACCGACCTTTCAAGATCGTCATGCCTGCGCCAGTTTGGGGTTTCAAAACCTCAACGACATCGCCAGTTAGGGCACCTCTAACTTTTGTTTGGATGCCTCTAGTGATAGAAAGCTCCCTCCCTCAAGATCCAATCTTTTCTGTGTAAGGACACACAATGTTTTACTTAGCTGAAGCACACCTGCCTGCTACCCTTTATAAAGAGTGTGATTATCATAATAACAGGATGTGCCACTTACACTTAGAGATGGCATTCAGTCTTTACGACAATCCTATGAGGTAGCCGCAAACATTAGACCCATTTCACAGATAAGGAAACAGAGGCTCAGAATGGTTAACTTGTCCAAAGTCACCTAGCAAGTAAGTGACAGTCCGGGAACAAGAGCCCAGCTCTGTATGGCTGTTAACCACCAGGCTGTATTACCTCAGGCCATCCCTGGGCCCTGCTCCAGTCCTTCAGGGCCCCTTGGAATGAAGAAACTTTTCTTCCATAGTCCCATTTGCAAATCCCTGAGCCTCTGGTCTGGTCTGACTTTGCAAAGCAAGCAAGATGTGCACTTTCCACCTCTGGGCAAAAAAAAAAACCCACAAACAAAAAACACCACTGCCCTGGAAGCCAGTCGTCCTCCCATGGTGGCGGGAGAGTGGGGAGGTTTCAGCACACAGCCCTAGAAGGAACAGAGCCCTGTCACTCCCCGGGGGACCCAACCCCAGCAGGAAAGGGGTCTCACCCCACATGCCTCCTCACCACACCCTTACCACCCCCCTGCCCGAGTGGGGTCCAGCCCCCACACTGCCCACCGGCCTCTCCCCAGGCAAGAGTTAAACAATCTCCATTTCTGCACCCCACTTTAACTGTTTCGGGCGAAGACAGCCCTGTAATAGCAACCTGGACAGTGAGTTTCAAGCCCCTTTGTGACTGGGGGTCCCACCAGCCCCCACCCCAGGATCAAGGGCAGAACTCCCCCAGCAACTTTTCTTGTCCATCTTGTGCATCATGTCTGGTCTTGACAGGCAGTTCTTGTCCACGCCTGGGTGCCCCCTCAGCCTCTGAGGAGACAGGAAGGCAGGCCCGGCCACCAGATCAGGCCACAGACTGGGTCAGTCTCTCCCATGAGGCCCTCGGTTTCCCATCTACGACACGAGAGGTTTGGCCCACGATCCCCTCCAGCTCTGCCCTGGCCAGGAAACCGGGCCCCGTGCAGGGCAGACAGACTGGCAAAGGGAACCTTCTGGCTCTCTGCCTCCTTGCCAAATTACTCCCGCCTCTCGATTTATGAGATGTTTATGTTTCTGAAAAGTGGTGGCTGATTTTAAAGCTCTCAAATCAACTCGGATTTCTGCGTAAGAAGTAAAGGGGGTGAGATTCGTTCTACTTAGTTGGAAAGGAAATGTCAACCATGTCTGTCTCCACCCTTACCTTCTTCTTTTGGAAATAATTAATACGTAGAAAATACATGTTAGAGAGTTTCTTTATGCAATAAAAACAACAACAAAATAGCTGATCGCACCCAACGGAGCCGCCCACTATTCAGAGCCTCAGGCTATTTTTCTGAATGGAAACTCTCCAATGAGCAGGCCTGGCCCCTCAGCCAAGCTCAAGACCCTTCAATATAACTGTTTTTGAGGGGCCTTTCCTAGGAGGCGCCTGGCTGATGGGGGAGACCTGTTTGATATCACTGTGACATTGTTTCGGTTGCAAAGCTGACACCTTCTGCTGCCTCTTCATGCAGAGGCCCCTGGCCACGCTAATTGAGGTTTTCCAGGCCTGCTCCCCTCAGGGGAAGCCCCCAACTCCAGAGTGTAATTCCAGGGAGTGAAGGACACTTGTCAGGGGTCACAGGAGAGCTGCGTGCTGGCTTAGAAACCACCTTGTGCCCTGCCCCAGGCCATGACTGAGCAAGTTCAGTTGTCACCAGTAGCTATCGTCAGGGTGAGGTCCCAAATACTTCAGCAGATAACTGGGGCCATATTATTTTGGAATTAGCCTGTATGTATATAAAGAAACACAGTTACTGTAAAACTGCATGTACTTGCGTGTAAAATGGGAGACAGGCGTACAGAGCCAGCATAGAGAGGTCCCAGGAAGATGCCAGGAAGACATCCCCAAAGACTGGAATGCACATCCTTAGACGCTGCAAAAGTCCAGGCTTGGACTAGGGCAGGACTCCATCTGTGCTGTGTCCAATGCAGAGACAACAAGCAAGGACCCACCTGCGGTCCAGACGGGGCAAGTGGCTTGGCTCTGGGGGCTCCTGAACCCACATCTGCACCCTCGCATTTGCCAGCCTTGGTTGAGTGAGGAAGCATTTCAAGATGGCAGCTCCAGTGCAGCCAGGTCTGCCCTTCCTCCTCCTTCCCAGATTGGCCTATGAGGGGCCTCCCAGAAGAGAAAGGAGCAAGGCAAGCCTCCTCCAACCCGACCATCCCACCACCTCCCAAGGAGAGTGTATTCTTGGGCTTGAACTTGTTCTGGAAATTCCATTACGAGAGTTTTACTGCCTGCTGTGCTGTCTCAGGTTCTAGGCTTCCAGCAAATTCAGCTTGAAACTGTTCCACTGTAGGAAATGAAAGAAAACCTAGCAAGTGGGGTCTGCGGTGAGGCACACAACTGGGAGTGGAGTGAGAATCAGAAATGGCTTCCACCGGGTTCTCCCCCAACCCAGCAATTTGCTTCTGTGCCAGCTGCTGCCAGCCACGCTCCCTCCCTGACCCCCACCCTGGACTGTATCATCCGCTCCCACTCAGAACCCTCGACTTCAGCAGTCTCCTTCCCTCCCGTTTCTGCCCTGCTCACTTACCTCTCCAACATGCTGGCTCCGCCACTATTGAACTTCATCGGGACCTCCAATGTGTGACCCCACCACTTTATCGCTGTCAATCCCAGCCCCCCACCCAGTCCTCACAACCCCTCTCACCACCTGGGACTTCTTGGTCTAGGTACATAATAATTCCCCTGCAAACATGTATAACTCTCCCTGCCTTCCCCTCCACCCTACTTTCCCAGAGGAGCCGCTGCCCTGGTTCAACCCAACCAGCCACACACTCCATGTCCGCACACTGATGGAGAAAACGCACACGGGGCCCATGGGGCCCACTTGAAACCGGCGGCCACGACTCTCATGTGAGCATGCTGCGCCACCCTGCCCTGTATTCCAGTTCCCCCAGTTGCTTAGACTTCCAACACTGCCCCACCTTCACCCTCTCCTGTTTTTAAGGAGAAAGCAGACACCATCAGGAGGGCTCCCCCTGTCCTCGCACCGCCCCATGCTCAGGATCACCTCCCTTTCACCTCCTCGAGGACTGAGCTCTGGCAGTTAGTACCCTCTTTCTGGTGCTGCCATGCTTGCTCCCTCTCCTGATCATTCTCATCCACACACAGGTGCACCCAGGGACCTCCCGTCAAGGAAACTCCCTCCCTCGCTCCCTCCCAGCCCAGTGCAGCTATTGCCAGGTCTTTGCTTTCCTCCCAAGCAGAAAGAGGTATCTACACTCACTGTCTCCACCTCCAGGTCTCATGTCTTCCCTCTACTCACCCCACAGGGCCTTCTGGAGCCACCACTTCCTGGAAACTGCTCTCATCAGGGCCACCTGTGACCTCATGTGTCCGGAGCCAGCAATCAATTCTTTGTCCTGGTCTCACTCAGCTCCTCCAGCCACACAAGCTCCCTGGGCATTTCCCCGGATCCCATGGCTTTAAACACCACGTGTGTACTTTCAGAGAAGCTCCTCAATTACATGTCCTGCCCTGACCCCTCCCAGTATCCATGTAGGATTGTCCAACAGCCTTCCTGATAGAGACCCTGGGCCTCCGCTGGGCACACCAAACTTTAAAGCAGACCTAAAAGCAGTCTGCAGATACCTCAAAAAATTAAAAAGGATCTGCCTTTTGACCAGCAATCCTACTTCTGGGAATACATCCAAAGGAACCCAAAACACTAATTCAAAAGAACATAAGCACCCCTATGTTCATTGCAGCATTATTTACAATCACCAAGATATGGAAGCAGCCCAAGTGTCCATCAGTAGATGAGTGGATAAAACAACTATGGGACATTTACACAATGGAATACTACTTGGCCATAAAAAAAGAAGAAAGTTTTACTCTTTGCAACAGTATGGATGGACCTGGAGAACATTATGCTAAATGAAATAAGCCAGTCAGAGAAAGACAAATACCATATGATTTCACTCATATGTGGAATCTAATGAACAAATGAACTAACAAGGAAAATGGGGACAGACTCATAGAAAGCAGGATGACAGCTAGCAGGAGGTGGGGAAGGGTAAGGAGTGGAGGGATTGAGCAAAAGGAAAAAGGACTCATGGACAACAGCATGGCGATTGCTGGGAGGAGAGGGGTATTAGGAGACTAAAGGGTAAAGGGAAAAAATACAATAAAGATTAAATAAAATACAAAACACAAATAAAAGCAGACCTTTTCCTCCCTAGCCATCCTCATCCCAGAAAATGGCACCATAATGTTCCCAGCCACTCAAGCTAAAAATCAAGAGGAGTTGTAGGTCCAGAGATTGGGGTTTTTTCAAACCCTTTCCCCACCACCCATCATTCTGTTGATGTTAGGTCAGCTGATAAGCCACACCCAAAGTAACCTGCAGATACTAAACCCTCTGATGGGTCATCCTGGGCCACTGTCTCTGAGTCATGACAAGTGAGAGGGAGCCAGCTCCACCCCACACACCCCCACACCCTGGGACCACCACTCCTGCCAGAACTCTCTGAGGTGGCCCAGATCCTTTTCTCCCTCAATATGTACTTATGTCTTCATGAAGCACCTACTGCAAGCTAGACATGAGGGGGCCGGGCATGTGCATAAGGTCATGAGAGACCAGCCTCTGCCCTTCCGATAAGGGTCTGTATCTAGAACAAATAAAGAACTCAATTCAACTCAATCATAAAAAGACAAACAAGCCCATTTAAAAATAAAAAAAGAATCTAAGTAAACATTTCTCTAAGGAATATATACAAATAACCAATAAGCATGTGAAAAGGTGCTCAACATCATTTGTCATTAGGGAAATGCAAATCAAAACCACAGTGAGATATCCCTTCACGCCCTCTAGGAGGGCTAGAATCAAACAGTCAGCTAATAAAGGTTGCCAAGGATGTGGAGAAACCAGAACCCTTGTACACTGCTGTTGGGAGTGTAAAGTGATGTGGCCACTTTGGAAACAGTCTGGCGGTTCCTCAATATTAAACAGAGTTACCATATGGCCCAAGAACTCTACTCCTTGGTATATACTCAAAAGCAATGAAAACATATGTCCACACAAAAAACCTTATACAAATGTTCGCTGCAGCACTACTCACAAAAGCCAAAAAGTAGAAACAACCCAAATGTCCATCAACTGATGAGTGGATAAACAAAATATGGTGTATCACACAATGAAATATTATTCACCCATTAAAGGAATGAAGGCACTCTTCCGGTCAAGATGGCGGCGTAAGCAGACATGGCTCACCTCTTCACACAACCACATCAAAATTACAACTAAAATATAGAACCACCATCACTCAGGAACATCAGAAATCAAGCTGAATGGAAGTCTGACAACTACAAAACTGAGTTGAATGGAAGTCTGACAACTACAGAATTAAAGAAACCACATCTATCCAGACTGATAGGAGGGGAGCTGGTGCAGAACAGGCTGGTCCTACACACACATAGATAAAAACTCAGGAGGGATATCTCAGGAGTGAGGAGTCCCAGACCCACACCAGGCCCCCCAGCCCAGAATTCCAGTGGCAGGAAGATAAGTCCCCACAACTTTTGGCTGCAAAAATCAGCGGGGATTCAGTTGGTGGAAGAACTTCTAGAGCCCCAAGCAGTTCCTCTTAAAGAACCCACACACAGACTCACCTACTCAGACTCACTCCCTCAGCTCCAGCACCGGGGTAGCAGCTTGAAAGGCACCAGTGGTACACAGGCAGGAACTGAAGTGTCTGGCATCAAGGCGAGCAGAAGCCATTGTCCCTTTTCTAAACCCTCCCCCACACAGAGCTGGTTAGTTGGTGCCATATCTGAGACTCCATCAACATGGCTAACACTGTTTGACTCGCCTTGGAGATCCCCAGAGGCTCTGCCCCACCCAATTTACAGGCCCACCCAAGCTGCTTTTCCATAAGAATGACTGGTCTTGGCTCTTAAATCCTATCAAATAAGCAACAGCTGGTTTCAGTGAGCCCTAGTGGCAGCCAGATTAGATTCACAGCTTGGCTTCCCTCACAATCTCTAAACTGAGCATAAGTAGAAGCCACCTCACATTGCTTTACAGCTCAGGCAGGGTGCCCCGGGCAAAACACAGGTAGGGGCTGACCTTGGCCTGCACCACCCAGGAAACTCTGAGGCCAGTGCACCCAGTGGACAGCTACAGACCACATTGGAGCACCACCACCCTGCCCCTGCAGAGCTGATCCTCTACAGACTGTGGAGGTTGGTGGTCAGTGATCACAGCCAGTCCTTGCAGCTGACTGGTCTGGGTAAATCCCTCCCACTGACCTGCCAACAGAAATCAAGGCTCAACTACAAGAAGAGGGTGTACTCAGCCCACACAAAGGGTGCACCTTGAGTACCCAGCTTGGGTGAGAGGGGAGGCTGTGCCACTGGACCCTGCAGGACACCTACTACATTAGGCCACACTACCAAGACACAGAGTCAAAGCAGCTCTACCTAATATATAGAAACAAACACAGAGAGGCTGCCAAAAAGAGGAAACAAAGAAACATGGCCCAAATGAAAGAACAGATCAAAACTACAGAAAAAGAGCTAAACAAAATGGAGATAAGCAATCTATTAGATGCAGAGTTCAAAACACTGGTTATAAGGATGCTCAAGGAACTTAGTGAGGACCTCAGCAGCATAAAAAAGACCCAGTCAAAAACAAAGGATACACTAATTGAAATAAAGAACAATTTACAGGGAAACAACAGTAGAGTGGATGAAGCTGAGAGTTAAATCAATGATTTGGGACATAAGGAAGCAAAAAACAACCAATCAGAATAACAAGAAGAAAAAAGAATCCGAAAAAATTAGGATAGTATAAACAGCCTCTGGGACAACTTGAAGAGGTCCAACATTCGCATTATAGAAGTGCCAGAAAAAGAGAAAGAGCAAGAAATTGCAAATCTGTCTGAAGAAATAATGAAAGAAAACTTTCTTAACTTGGTGAAGGAAATAGACATGCAAGTCCAGGAAGCACAGAAAGTCCCAATTATGATGGATGCAAAGAGGCCCACTCCAACGCACATCATAATTAAAACGCCAATGGTTAAAGGTAAAGAGAAACTCTTAAAATCAGCAAAAGAAGTTAGTTACCAGATGGTTGCCAGATGGGAGAAGGGGATGGGGGAGAATGGGTGCAGAGGTGAGGGGATTAAGGAGTACAAATAGGTAGTTACAGAACAGCCACAGGGATGTGAAGTGCACTGTAGGAAATGGAGCAGCCAAAGAACTTACACACATGACCCATGGACATGAACAACATTAGGGGGGTTGCTTGAGGGAGTGGGGGGCACTGGGTGGAGGGGTGCAAAGAGGGAAAAATCAGGACAACTGTAATAGTATAATCAATAAAATATAATTTTAAAATAAAAATAAAGACAAAGAGGCCTTAAAAAACAAAAATAAAAAAGGAATGAAATAGCGACACATGTTATAACATGGTGAATCTTGAAAACATGCAAATGAGAGACGCCAATCACCAAAAGCCACGTATTATATGATTCCACGTATATGAAATGTCCAGAATAGGGGGAAATCTATAGAGACAGAAAATAGATTAGGGGGTAAGCTGGGGACCGGGGTAATAGATTAAGGGGGATTGTTCCTGTTCAGTTCAAGGCCAAGCAAAGCAAGAGACCCTCACAGCACAAGTCAGAAGGCCTGTGTGCTTCATCCAGGCTGAAGTCATACCAACCAGGCTTATCGAGGGCTGCAGCCTTTGCTGGGGGTAGCAAAAGGGTACAGGGCTTCTTTTTGAGATAGTGGAAATGTTCTAAAATTGTATGTGGTAATAATCACCCAGCTCTGTGCATATGATGACAGCCCACTGATTTTTAAATGGGTGAATGGCATGGCATATGAATTATATCTCAATAAAGCTATGAGGAAAAGATGACACACATGCAGGGAGATGACACATGTACATGAAGATCACACACACACACACACACACACACAAATAGCACACGCACATGCACTGAGACAACATACACACAGTGACAACACCTGTGCAGGCAGCCAACACACACACACGGCGCACAGACTCCCCGCCACACAAAAGCATGAGTCAGCATCGCTGGGATAAAAGCCTGCGGATGCCGAGATTCCATATAATTCAAACCTGATGTGGAAGCCCCAAGCCACAGGAGCTCTGCTGGAGAGGCTGGGCTGCCAAGGCCTGGGCCCACGCCAAGGAAAGCCTGAAAGCTGATTCATCTCAAGCTGCAGCCTTGGGGACAGGCAAGAGGAAGAGCCCTTGGAGGAGGGAGCCGAGAATCGCCAGGCTTGTCCTCAACTGGCACACCCTGCCATGCCCCACACAGGCAGCATCAGGACTCCCAGAGCAGGCCCAAGGGTCGGAAGAAACACCAGGAAGTGGACAGCCTCCACCATCTGCAATGACCACTTGGCCTCACTTCCTGGGGTTATGACCTCTGCAGGCCCCACACCCAGAGAGGTGCTGGGTGAAAGGACACTGAGGTCTTGCTGGTCCCAGTCCATCTGCAGCAAGAATCCTTCTCGGGGGAGAGGTGAGGTGGTGGGGCTGTGGTGGGTAAATGCAGAGACCCCAGAGCCAGAACCTGGGCTCTGCTACTCAGACCATGTCGCCTTGGCAAATCACTTAACTTCCCTGTGCTTCAGCATTACAACACCCCTATGCAGTGTGGTTGCTCCAAGAACAAACACAGAGCAAGGACCAGGCACGTGTTTGAGTTTGCTGCATGGGTATCATGACTATTGTTCAAAGTGTGCTGGGAGCCCCTGTGGCTCATCAAGGGAGTGCCAGGAGCAACATTCTGGAACCACAAGGCAGCTTGTCTCTAACTCCTGGCTCCACTGTGGCCCGGCTTTGACCTGCTCAAATTCCCTGCCTGTAAACAGGAAAAAATACCAGTGGGTGAGCATCCTTAAGGGGAAAAGTCCTTACCAAGAGAAGAGGGTGGTTCAGGGTTATTTTACTTTATTTTATTTCTTTATAGTTAGCTTTTATTTCTTTATTTTTTAAGTATATTTTATTGATTATGTTATTACAGTTGTCCCAATTTTTCCTCCTTTGCCCACCTCCAACTGGTACCCGCCTTCCCTCCAGCAATACCCCTCCCCTTAGTTTATGTCCATGGGTCATGAATATAAGTTCTTTGACTTCTCCATTTCCTATACTTTTCTTAACCTCCCCCTATTTTGTACCTACCAATGCTCCTTATTCCCTGTACATTTTCCCCATTCTTCCCCCTCCCCTCTCTGTTGATAACCCTCCCTGTGATCTCCATTTCTGTGATTCTGTTCCTGTTCTAGTTGTTTGCTTAGTTTGTTTTTGTTTTTGTCCTTTAGATTTAGTTGTTGATAGTTGTGAGTTTGTTGTCATTTTAATGTTCATAGTTTTGATCTTTTTCTTAAATAAGTTCATGCAACATTTCATATAATAAGGGCTTGGTGATGATGAACTCCTTTAACTTTACCTTATCTGGGAAGCACTTTATCTGCCCTTGAATTCTAAATGACAGTTTGATGGATAGAGTAATCTTGGTTGTAGGTCCTTGCTTTTCATCACTTTGAATACTTCTTGCCAGTCCCTCCTTGCCTATAAGGTTTCTTTTGAGAAATCAGCTGACAGTCTCATGGGAACTCCTTTGTAGGTAACTCTCTGCTTTTCTCTTGCTGCTTTTAAGATTCTCTTTATATTTAACCTTTGGCATTTTAATTATGATGTGTCTCAGTGTGGTCCTCTTTGGGTCCACATTGTTTGAGACTCTCTGCTTCCTGGACTTGTATGTCTATTTCCTTTGCCAAATTAGGGAAGTTCTCTTTCATTATTTTCTCAAATAAGTTTTCAATTTTTTGCTCTTCCACTTCTCCTTCTGACATCCCTATGATTAGGATGTTGTCATGTTTGGAGATGTCCCAGAGTCATCTTATTCTCTCATTTTTTTAAATTCTTGTTTCTTCATTCTGTTGTGGTTGAATGTTTATTTCTTCCTTATGTCCCAAATCGTTGATTTGAACCCTGGCTTCCTTCCCTTCACTGTTAGTTCCCTGTGGATTTTTTTAATTTCACTTAGTATAGCCTTCATTTCTTCCCTTATGCTTTTGCCATACTCAGTGAGTTCTCTGAGCATCCTGATCACCAGTGTTTTGAAACCTGCATGTGATAGGATGGCTATTTCTGTTTCATTTTGTTCTTTTTCTGGGGTTTTGTTCTGTTCTTTCATTTGGGCCATAATTTTTTTTTGTCTCCTCAATTTGGCAGCCTGCCTGTGTTTGTTTCTGTGTATTGGGTAGAGCTGCTTTGACTCCCTGTCTTAGTGTACCTGTTAAGTTATGTGGGGCAGAGCCTTAGGTATTTGCCAGGGCTGGGCCACCTGCTTCACTGCTTTATGGCTCTGTATGTGGGGAGGGCTTGGAAAGGGGACAATGCCGCTGCCTGGCTGCTGAAGGTTTGCTCAGCACTCTCCACATTTCCGGTCCCTTTATCTACTTTCTATATGCGACTGGCGCCCCTCTGGCTGTTGTCCTGATGTTGGTTCCCAGAGTGGGTGGTTTTGCATATGTTCTAGAACAATGTGGGCCCTTTAATGGACTCTCCCAAGAGACCAACGGTTTCTTCCACTGCCCCAACCCCCACTGGTTTTTTATGGCCAGAAGTTATGAGGCTTTATTTTCCCAGCACGGGAACCCTGGGCTGCACGGTCTGGCCTGGGGCTAGGATCATTCACTCTTCAGGGGTCCCTCCCAATTTTTATGCACTACACATGAATGTGGGACCACCTGTTCTGGTGGCTGCCGCTACACCATGTCCTCTCTGCCTGGCTCTGCCACTCGTAGCCATCTGGATGAATACGTCTTCTTTAAACCCTTGGTTGTCGGACTTCTGTACAGTTCAATTTTCTGGAAGTTCTGGGTATTTTTTGGTTTGAGGTTAGTTGTGATCCTTCTTATGGTTGTGCCAAGAGGTGAAAAGTGTCTACCTATGCCTCCACCTTGCCCAGAAGTCTGGTTCAGGATAATTTTAAAAGTGACAAAGAGCATGCACAGTGTAGGGTAAGTGGAGGCAGTCTGGCTTCCTCACCCAGGTGTCTGGGTGACTAAGGGGAGCAGTGTTCCCATAGCCTTGGAGGGGCCGGATAACCAGTGTTTTCATAGCCTCGAGACTGGGTCTGATAAACTGTTCCCGTAACATGAAGTGGGCTCGCATGCGCAGAACTATGTTATTTTATGTAATTCCTGGCATTTTGCCGGCTTTGTTCCCCTCTAGTACTTAAACAGGTAGGGACTCCCTGCTGGGGGCAATGATGATGAGAGACACACAAAGGGACAGGTGCCACAATGGGTGCCACACTAGGGAGCAGGGGCCACGACATGAGACATGCAGATAGATACACAGGTTACAGCGTGCATGGCTCGCCCACCTATGAATAAAGGCATGCCAGACATCCCAACGGCTCTGTGAATATTTTCCCCTCTGCACGAATACCATGGACCTGCCTGGCCTTGAAGGGGGGCAACACGCACAGATAAAAGGTCAAACCCCATTGGAAACGCACCCCATTGTTGCAGAGTTGTCTCTGGGTGGCCAAGCAGTAGGCTATTCCTCTCCTTCAGCCTTTAGGTCTTTTCTAAGTTTTCTGCAATTCCCCTACCTGAAAAGGAAAGCCAATCCTGCACAGAATGTCTGCCTGCCTGCTACCATGAGCAAGTCATAATTGTATAACAATTATTTTAAGCGAAGTTTTTTTAAAAAGAGACAAACAACATGTAATGCTCCATCTGTCATCCAACCGCCCTGCAAAGTGGTGTAGAGGTTGCTTGGGGCTCCACCCCAGCTGGTCCTTCCCCTTCCCAGCTGGTGACATGGGCCCTCCCTGAGCCTCAGTTTCCACCTCTGAAGCCAAAGGGTTGCTGGGAAGGTGGAATAAAACAATGAAGAGGAATGTCCTTCCTGCAGCCTGGCCCACAGCAGGGTGGCATCCTTTTCCTTTCCTTCTCTGACATGCCTTTCCTGGTCCTCCACAACGTGACCCCAACTTTCCTGTCAAACCCAGGAGGCTACAGTAGTGGGTCTCAGCCCCAGATACCCATTAGAATCACCTGGGGAATTGGTAGAACCACTGCCACAGCCCAGACCAGTGAATCAGATCTCAGTGAGTGGGACCTGGCCTAAGGATGGTCTCAAAGCTGCCCAGGTGATTCCAACGTGCAGCCGGGGCTGAAACCCATGATCTGGACTCTGGAAGCTCTCAAAAAATGGAATGGTACTCAGAGGAAGTGATCATCCACATTTCACAAAGAGAGCAGCAGCAGCATGGAGTGTCGGACCAAGAGAGTTTGACATAATGCACAAAGTGGGCAAGAGAGACAGGCAGGGAGCAAGAGGACAACGGGTGCATGCCCTGACCGAGGGGGCCGTGGGGGGCAGTCTGGACTGGCCAGCTCACTGTGCACCTCTTCCATGTGAGCATCTCCCCAGGCTGAGCATGACCAAGGATCATCTGGACCACAGGTGGTCGGAGCCTTAGGTGCTGTCTTAGAACCTAACCAACTCCTCCCCTCAAGGTGAGACTCCACTATGAGTAAAGAATAATTCGTTAAAATTTCCCTGAGTCTGGTAGGTAAGGGAGGGGGACTGTGATCTGCTGGGCCACCAGTGGCAAATCAATGATGTCACAACCACCCCAGCTGGGGAGACCCCAAGCCAGTACCTCTAGGATGATGCTGATGATGATGAAGATGAAGGCAGCAATTGATTCCGTCCTCTGGCCTGTGGCAAACACAGTTGCTTAGGTCTTCAAAAGCTCGGTAAACATTCTTAAAGGAAAGGTGCTCACTTTTTAGGACCCCACCTCCAGGGTCAGGGCTGCTGGCGCCAGGGGCAGGGCAGGGCCTCACACTGCAGGTGTCAGTGACTCCCCTTCTGCTGCAAACCCCCACCCTCAAATCCAGCCAGAGTCAAGGGCAGACCTTGCCAGGCTGGCAGCCCCAGTTTCCATTCCCTGGGCCCAGGAGCCACGTGGCTCTGAGGCTCCCCCTCTGTCACCACCACGGCCCACCAAGCACGGGCTGGGAGTGCTGCCTGGCCCCCTGCTTGGCTCAGAGTCCTGGCAGCAGCTTCAGGACGAGGAGACAGGAAGCGTTCCTCACATGCCAGAAGGCGGGTGGCTGCCAGGCCCTGCTGAGAATCGGCCCCCTGCGTTGAGGCCCTGCAGCCTGAACCCTCATCCTCAGAAGCAGACCAGCTGATGGTGGGGCGGCTCTGGAGAAAAGATGCAGCCAGTCCCCCCCCCCAAGGCTGAGGTCACCTGTCCCAGGTCAATGGTCCAGCCAGGCCTCCGCTCTGATCCATCAGCCTGGCCCAGCAGGGTGCTGACGTGGCTTTAAACCATGCCCCCCCACACGGGATCAGGCATGAAAAATGTTTCCTATGTCGTCTGACACGTGGTAGGTCTGCAGGGAGTGATGCATGGGGGTTGTGGGGTGAGGAGGGTTCCCTACAGAAGATGGGTGAGCATAGGCAGGTGGAAAGGAGCAGACCCGGCCACCTGAATCCCTGTGCCAGGCCCAGATCTACAGAATAATGCCTAACAACACATCCATCCACTCAGGCCTCATCACATCCTCGCACAGCAGGAAGGTGCACACAAATAGATGGGAATTGCCAAGTGAGGCGTCTTACTGTCCTTGATCCTGCTCAGGGCCCAGCACCAGCAGCACGTTTTCCAGGTTCCTTAGAACTGGGACACTTCATCCAAGCTCGTCTGCACTGAGCCCACAGCCACTGACAACGCATCTCGGCCACGCGGCCACTCACCAGGTCCTCAACTCACTTCCTGTGCTCACCAGGTCTCTGCAATTTTACCTCTCCTGTCCTCTGCCTGCAAGACTTGTGATCTCCTCAGCCACTCATTCATTCATCAGACACTCACTGAGCGGGCCCTGTTCTCGTTGCTGGGGCCACAGCCAATAAATCCTCCTCACCTGGCACTAATATTCTACTGAGGATGAAATAGGTAAAAATATGGAACCAAATGGAAATAGCCATAGAGAAAAATTAATCATACAGAACTGAGGGTTGAAATTTTAAATAAGGGAGTCAGGGAAGATGTCACTAAGAAGGTGACCCCTGAGCAAAGGCCTGAGGAAGATGAGGGGCAGGTGCTGGCAGTATCCGGGGAGGGGTGTCCCAGCAAGGAGGGCATCAAGAGCAGGGAGGGCAGAGGGAGCTGCAGGAGGGCCAAGAGGAGGGGCAACTCCCAGGTCCTGCTTGGCTGCTCCCCGAGGGTATTATGGGAGGTCCTGGGGGATAGACCCAAGGAGAACAGCGGGGAAATCAGTTAGAGAGGCTACGATCATCAACGGGAGAGGCAGCAGGGCGGTCCAGACCACCCCAGCACCTGCTACTCTCGTCAAGCCCTGTTTGTTCCCCTTTCGGAATTAAGAGCAACAAATATCCCCCACCCCACACGGGACCTGCTGTGTACCCAGAACCACAGGCGTTCACACGGCCCCAGGCCTTTGCCCCTGGCCCTGAGCCCTGCCAGAAATGCCCTTCCCTCCCATCATCTCTCCCTCCTCTGTGCCCCAGGGGTTCTTGGTGGGTGCTCTACCCCCGTTCAGGTATGTCTGACCTTCCTTCTTCCAGATGTGAGCTTTAGGAGTTAGGAGGGCAAGTACAGACCCATGCATAGATAGCACCAGCTTCGGAACCGAACCACGTTAAACAAGCATCCTTGGCGCCAAGCCTCCGAAACAAACTCCCTTGGGCGTGTGGCCCTTAAGGAAAGCTCTGCTTTCCCCCAAAGTGTGGCCGTGGCTTAGGGAACGCACGCTTCACCTACAGCCTTCCCATCCAGGGACTGTAAATTATGAGGTGACAAAGTATTAAGCCCTCAACGCACCCAGACCGGCAGCCTGCTGGGCCGCAGAGCACAAGGCCTCTTTGGGCGGCAGGAGCTAATTGGGAGCGTGAGCTCCTGCCAGCCTGACGGGCGGAAATGAGCCTCTGCTGTGGTCGGGGTAGCCTGGGGGCACGGGTGTTTTCTGGACACATCAAAGGTATAAATGTTTGGTTGGCTTAGAAGCAAAAGCTGACAAAGGGCTTCAAGCGGCCCACTGGGAATAGGGTTCGCGTCAGACAACCACGTCCTGACCAGTGTCCCACCTTCAGAGGTTTCTGTGACAGGGGCCTGCTCAGCCGAGCTGCAGAGAGCAGAAGAGAAGGAGACGGCAGGCTTTGCAGCGTTCCGGGACGAGAGCTGTGTGTATAGGCGCAGCCCGCTGCCCTGCACTATTTGGAAAATGGATCAGACTTCAGCAGTGCTGACTGGGGGCTAAGAAACACCAGGTTCCTTTTGAGCTTCAGATCCCGCTAACCCGGCTGTTGACATTTGGACTTCTTAATTGGCTTCCCAGTGGAGGGAAACAATGACCCTCACAGTGGGAGCCTTGTAAACACCTCCACCTGGGCCCCAGACCCAAGGACCTCCCCCCCCAGGACACCCCCACAGAGCAACCATGGGACCAATCTCTTGAGCATTCTGCTCTCAAGCCGCTGCCACGCCACCGCATCACTGGCCATCACACGGTTTGTGACCTTGAGTCACTATTCCTGTTCACTCCGGCCTTTCCACTGATGGAAAAGAAGCCACGTGGGATCGTGGTGGGGAGCACTGGACAGGGAGTCAGGCACCCAGACTCTATTGGTCCCGACAATCGCCCATGGCATAACCCTGGGTGAGTCTCTTCCCTTCCCTGAGCCTTGGCTTTCTGGTCTGGAAAGTGAAGAAGGGACCAAGAGGCCTCCACAGCCTCTTTGGGCCACAGCTGCGCACAGTCAGGCCAAAGTCCAGGTGCACCGTGAGGATGCTGAGCTGGGATTCACCGCTGGAGGTTCTCCCAACATGAGCATTATTTGTGCTGGCGAGGAGCTCCTCAGAGCAGCCAGGGATGAGATGGCCTGCAAGCATTGCTATGGCAGTCCCTGCTTTTGTTGTTTTTAAGGCTTTGGAGGTAGGGCAAGGCCTGCATGCCGAAAACGGAACGCCAGGCCTGGCAGGTGGTTCGGGAACTTGCCCTGCAGGGTCCAGGAATGTGGAGATTCCCTGGGTGCTCGCCAAGGCCCCACCCTGGGCCCTGACACACAGACACTGGGAGGCAGGTGGAAGGCAGATGCAGCCCCAGCACACTTGTCAGCGCTCCAGCTGGCCCAAAGATGCCAGGGAGGAAAATAAAACCTGCCCCCAAGCCGGACCATCCCTTGCTGGACCGGGAGGCCAGCTCTGCTCAGGAGGAACGGCAGTGAGGTGATGTCTGGCTTTTATTCCGTATCCTAAATAAGTTATTAATCCAGCAAGACAGTGGTGGGGAGTCGAGGGAGCTGACACTCTGCAGGATCAGACCACCTCAAAGACGGAGAACTCTTCAGGACCCAGAAAACCACTCGTCCACTCAGACAGAGGCCCAAATGGGATGAGGCCTCCTGGGAAGCAAAAGAGTGCTGGACTAGGCGACCAGGGATCTGGAAACAAACCTACTGTGGGCTCTGTCTCACTGTGGGCGGTGTCCACAAGTATCCCAAGAGATCAAGCACAGCAATAAAAGCTACCACTTTTCCAGGCACTGCGGCAGCACTTCAAGTGCCCCTGACTCTTCTCCCCCCCTCCTCAGACACAGCAACGAACCCACACCATTTAATGGTATCGACCGCAGCCGCCGCCTGGATTGAGTACTGAGCCCAGCCCTTCACACACGACGACTCCGTGAAGTGGCTGCTGCTACAGTCCCCACTGTGCAGATGAGGGAGTCCAGCGGGGCAATCGTGAAACAGCCCGAGGCCGCACAGCAGTGGAAGGAGAGCTGGGTCTCAACCCAGGCAGTCTGGCTCCAGCAGTCACGCTGCTCACGCCCTGCTCACACTGCCTGCACACGATTCGCAGCCTCTAGCTAGCAAACCTGCAGTGTTAAAAAATAGAGCACTTTGCTTAAAGAACAGACTGTGTTGCTTAAAAATTCGTATTTCTGATTTCTCCTTAAAACACTCGAGCACGTTGCGATCCCAAATTGGCACTCCCTTTAGAGAGGGCGTTGTCCTCTCCCATCTGCCCAATCCCACCTCCCCCGCTCGTACTGGCCCCCTTCTCTTTCTTGTGTTATTCCCCGCTCGTGGAGGCACTGAAGTCAGAACCTCCTGTCTGCCCCGAGCCCAACCCTGTGCTCGGCACTTGGAGAAAAGCAAAGATGTAAGGCGCATGTCTGATTTCTGAGAACCAAATGGCCAAGATGGGGCATGCATCAAGCAGGGAGAAGGGGGAGGCACCATGGGAGGTGAAAACAGAATGAACAAAGGCAGAGGGGCCGAAAACGGAGGCAGACTCTAGCCTGGCTGGGGGGAAACGGGGGTCTGCAGAGTAGGGGCCACCGTCGAGGCTGGAGATGCAGATGGGGCATGGAGGTGAGGCCTACACTAATGTGGAGCCAGACGCCCCAACCTCCCCCGGGTTCTCAGCACCGACGTGTGAATGCAGGCGGCCTTCGGTCCAAGATGTACAGGGACAGGGCAGCGAGGTGGTTCGGCGAGGGCACCACTTAAAGTCCAGACCTCCCACTCCACGTCCCAGATGCAGGGTTGGACAGTGGGGCAGAGTGGAGCCCAGGCTCCCAGAGGAGCTGCAGGACAGCCCGTTCACTCTCCAGCCGACCAGGAGCAGCCCCCAAAGCAAGGACAGATGTTGGCACAAGGACACCAAGGAGCCACAGGCCTGTCTGCCGTGCCAGCACTGCCCCGGCGTGCACCAGAAAAGACACTTCCCCAAATGCTAATGTGCTCCCTGTGCCCACCCAAGGGGCGAGTCTAAGCTGCACGGTGAGGCAGACATTTTCCAGACTGCATGTTCACCACGCCCCTCTCCCATGGGGAGCTGGGATGGCTTGCCATTCCCTGCACCCTGTGAAGACACAGGATTTCCTTCCCTGCAGACTGCTTATAATTCCTACCTCTTGGCTTTAAAAGCTCCTACTGATGCTTAAAAACCCGGCCCAAATGGCCCCTCCCATGGAAGCCTTCCTTCCCAGGAAGCACCTCTCCTCGGTACTCATCTCTGGGTGCTTCCCGGCATTTGCACAGAACACTGAATTTCAGCGGGGTCTGTCTTGTTTCACACTCTCTGCTGTGCTTGGCCTTCTCTTCACACTGAAGAGCACGGGAAGAGCGGGCTGAGTTTCATCCCTGCCCTCCCAGGACCGAAGGGCTCCATGTAGCACCTCTCAGGGTCCCCCTTCCTCTGTCCCGGACGGCATCTGCGCGTTACAGACCGGTTGCAGAATTCCTGCTCCGTGCCCCGAGCAAGCACTATCTGACCCACTGAGCAGAGAGAGCTGCAGCAGCAGAGACACAGCCTTGGGACAACCTGGGAGCCAGAGGCAGCCTCGGACACACGTCAAGAACACGGACAATCTACGTGCCGTCGCAACACAAGGGACTCGGACAGTATTTACAGTGCTTTTCAGTATCCACAGTGACTGTGTTGACCACGCCTTTACTGTAAGAAAGTAATAAGCATCACCGTTAACAATAATCCCCATTTTTAAGGCTCCACCAATACCAGACCCTTCACTTTTTTATGCTGCCTTATTTAATCCTCTGAACAACCCTGCCAGGGTGTGCAGCCTGCGGCCCAGGATGGCTGTGAGTGCGGCCCAACACAAAGTCGTAAATTTACTTAACACATGATGAGATTTTTTTTTTATTGCTGTCGCAATGCATTCCATGTGTGGCCCAAGACAATGCTTCTTCCAGTGTGGCGCAGAGATGCCAAAAGGTGGGACACCCCTGGTTGTTCTCTCCTCCTTACACATGAGGAATCTAAGCACAGGGAGACTAAGCACATTTAGAGACTTATCCAAGGCCACACAGCGGGTCTGTATCAGAGCAAGGAGATCCCACACTTTCTGCCGCCCTGGACTGTCGCCTCTTAATTACTACTAACAGTGACTGCCACTGGCCTTTCCGTGGGCCAGGCACTCTTTGTGACAGTTTCTCTGGGATGTAACTCACACACCACACAATCACTCACGTACACTGTAGAATTCAATGGCTTTTAGTCACGCGCACAGAGCCGTGCGATCACCACCACAGTCGATTTTAGAGCACGTCATCGCCCCCGAAAAATAGCCCTGACCTTTTCGGCTGTCGATGCCCAAACTGTCCAACGGCCTCGTCACCCACCCCCTGCGTTACCCACTGTAATCCCACTTTAAAAACTCAGGGACCGAGGCTCAGAGAGCTTCTGTGACCTGCACAACAGGAGACAGAGGTAAGAAGCCGGGTTGGGGCTCGGCCTCCCCGGCCCTGCCCACACTGTCAGCCGGAGGTACACTCAGCATAACCTGCTAAAAACACACCATCTGCAGATGGTGGAAAATGAAACCAGATGGTGACAAATCTTACACGTGCAGCTACTTCCGCACCGAGATGGTGACTCACAGAGGCGGCAGGGCCGAGCCCCCATCACCCCAGTGCAGGGCAGAAAGGCCCAGGACCCAGGAAGGTGGAGACACCGACAGTCCAGGTTCTAGCTGGGCACCGTGAGCACAGGGCCCCCTCCCCTGCCCCCTGAGAAGCAGGGACCGCACCGCTCAACTCATTCCTATACCCCAGAACACCTGCAGGACCCACAAAGAACTGGCCCCCACCCCAGGCCTCCATGCTCCCCCCAGGAATTCAGAGGCACAACCACTAGCAGAGGGGCTGTTCTGCCCCTGGTCCCCAGCCAAGGGTCCTACCGGGGGCTCCCTGCTCACAGGCCCTCAGAGGCTAGGGGTCAGGGGAGCATTGGGAGGACTATGGCCATGGCTGGCCAGACTCCCCAAGGAGCACAGGTTGCCACTGCTGCCTGGGAACATCCTTAATCGGGAACCCTAGGGTCTGACAGCCCCCCCGCCCCCAGAAGAAACGCTGCAGGAGGACTCAGCCTCCCCACACCCTTCGTTTCATTCTCAAGCCTGTCTGCGTCCCTTGTTCTCTCCGCTGGCCATGGCCCCGCACTTTCCTCCTTATTTACAGTGTGCAAACAGTGTTGAGCCAATGCCACCTCCTCTGGGGAGCCTTCCTGGATGCCCTAACCAAAACAAATGGGTCCATCCATGCTGCCTGACACCGGATTTTATTTGTCAGCTTTTATATCTGAGTCCCCATTAGCCTACAGACTCATCCAGGGCAGGGGTCCTGGCTTCCTCAGTCCTGGATCCCTCCCACCCCCTCCCCCAGCTGTGACACCAGGCCCTTCAGGAGAGCAAGTGGGAAGTACAGTCAAGTGCCCATTGCTCGGTTTTAGGTGTGAATTAACCGTAGTGCCCAGAATCCCCCCAGTGTCTGTGCCAGGTGCTCACTGGTGAGTGACGCTGTGGGTGGCAGAAGAACTGGAAGGGGGCGATGGTCCTGCCCCCACTTCAGATTCTGGTTGAAGTGAGGATGGAAACACCAGTTTAGACACGGCGCTTCTCACCATAGCAGCTAACATGCCTCATGGCTGCAAGGCCGGCAAGAGGGCTGTTCAGAGCGTCTTGCAACTGACAGGCTTGCTCGGCTGTGAGGGCCAAGCTCAGGCCTGGTGTCTTTCCTCTCTGCACCTGCAGCCCAGCCCAGTCCCAGCCAGAGTAGGCCCCAGGACCAATGGGGAGAGAGGAGCCAACTATGGGTTTACAAGGGCCTTCAAAGCCCTGCCCCGAGTCACAAAGTGCCAACACCAGAGCTGGAAGGGGCTCTGAGATCGTCCACTTCTACCTCTGCGATATATCTAAGAGGCAAGTGAAGCCCAGAGAAGGGAGGCAGCTTGCCCAGGTTCACACAGCCGTATCTCCCAGGCCCCAGCCAGATTCTTTTCAGAGAGCAGGCTGCTGCACCCCTGGCCTGGCCCCCCTTTCCCATTCTACCCTTCCTTCCCGGTCAGACCAAGGCCCCCTGCCCAGCGTGTCTTCTCGGATCCCCTCCCCGCCCTGTCCAGCATGGGGCTCCCTCACTCACTTGCTCACGCTCTTCCCTCTGCCTTACCCTTCAGACCCAACAACCTCCTACCCATCCTCAAGGCCCACTTCAAACACCACCTTCTGTGACACCACGGATAATAATCACTCCCATTGACTGCGTACCCACCCCACTGTGTTCTGAAAAACCAACAAGGTAATGGTGAATCTACTTTTGGGGTTCCCACAGCTTGGCACCCAACTTCCTTGAGGGCAGAAACCTGACTCTGTGCGCCATCTGCATTCCCTTCAGACCTCCCCACGGCTGTCCCCGTCTCCACAAGGAGCGAGGCTAACAGGCAAGCTGAGAGTGTGTGTGCGGGGACCGGGACCGTAGGCCTGCTACGCACGGGCTGTGGGAGGGGCGCATTCCTGTTGCCGGGACTATTTGCGTCACTTTCGTTTTCTAACATCTCCCTGTGGGCCTTGCTCACAGCCTGTGCTCAGTACGTATTTTCTTTGGAACGAATGACTTTGGCGTTTGAGTTGTTGAAGAAAATGAGGTTAAAATCCAGAGCCACGTGAAGATGCAGTTAAACCTTATCATCGAAATGCTGCCCTGCAGCCTTTGGTCGCTGCCAACAGCCCCTCACCCTCACAGGGCAGGCTTCTGAACGGGCCAGGAGCGGGCGACTCTGCCCTGGGGAGGCCGCTGTGCTGGGCCGGGGCCCTGTCGGGAACCTGGAGGGGAAGGTGCCTTGGGATGGAGATTGAGGGGCAGGCTTCTAGAGACAGCCCAGGGCACAGGCCGTGGCCTGGCGTAAACAAGGGCCCAGCCTGAGGCTCAGCCCTGTGAGGTCCATTTTCTCCCCTCACCACGGACAGGGGACCCAGGCAAGCTGCAGGCCGGGAGGGAAGCCCATGCACCGAGCAGCCTCCGAGACCTGATTTGGCTTCTGCAAATATCACACTGAATCGATTTCCATCTGCCAGGGAGCATCCAACGCAGCCCTTCTTTGGAGACATGAGGAGAGTAAAGCCCAGAGACGGGCTGTGACTGGCCCAGGTCACACTGCTGATCAGAACATTTCCTCAGAGGCCACCGAAGGCCAACAACATTGGCTGAGCAACGCCTGGCCCCAGGCCCGCCCAGCAGCCTCCACCCTGAACAACCAGAGGGCAGCCAGTCACTGTGCACCGCAGCCGGCAGCCCGTGATTTTGGTTCATGGGTGCTGTGATGGGGGTCAGGATCCCTCGTGACCCCTATCCCTGCATCACCTAAGAGTCACCAACCACTTACCAGCGGCAGCTGACCGAGTTCAAGGACAAGGAAGTTTGCAGGTGTAAAGGTGCAGACAGTTCCCCGTCAATGGTGACGAGCACCCACTACCGCCTTTGTGCAGGTCCCCAGTGCACATTTACAGAGGCAGTCCAAGCAGCGGGAGACCCAGCCCTGTCGCCTCACAACGGACAGCCGGCATGGCTGATGACTTTGGAAGCAGTTTGCATCACTCAGCCAAGCCAGCAGCTTGCACCAGCGCCCTCCCTGTCCACCTGCACAGACCTGAATCCTTGGGTGACTCCAAACCTTGGATTTTCAACCAAAAGCTGTGGCCACAGCACAGAGCTGGCCAGCAGGCCGACCGAGGATGCCCCCTGTGGCCGAGGCTCGCCCTGGCATCAGGACAAGGTCTCAGCTTGTTCTCACACCCTGGGTTTCTCAGAGTCTGCTGCATGGAACTCTCGCATCCCTGGTGATTCCAGAACATGCTCAACTTTGAGAACCAGCTGCTGCCTAGACCATGCCTCTCAGTGAGGACCCCATCACTCCAACAGGCAATGTCTGGTTCTTTGTAAGGCAAAAAAAATCACTCTTTATCTATAAAGCACAGATACGCATACAGTTCATAAACACCTATTTAGTATACCTGTGGTATTAAAATGTTACAGGGGTGGTGATTAGGAAAAATGTCTAAAAAGGCTCTTTGGCCGCAGGGGTGGGGAGCATGATGAAAGGAAGCCTGAGAAGCACTGGTCTGGACAAAGGCAGCCGTGACATTCAGCAGGAAGACACCCCTGAAGGGTGGGAGCACGGTGGAAGTGCTCTGAGCCCTGCCAGTAAGGAAAGACCCTCCTTCCCATTCCTTCAAGTGACTCATCCCTCTGTTAAAGGTGCACGGCAGAGGGGCAAACAGGTCCTTTCCTGGGACACCTCGGCTCATACCCGACCAAGTACACATCACAAAAAGTGCCCACTCCCCTAAGACTCCAACACGCACATGCGGCCTGTCCCCTGAGGAAGAAGCAGGGAAGGGGCCGAGATTCAGCAGGAATTGAGCGTGAGAAAAAGAGAAGCCACTCATGGCTTCCTGGTTTGCAATGCGATGCCTGGGAGAGGGAGCAGATGCTAAGAGAGGGGACTCACCGAGCAGAGCACTGGGAAAGAGCAGGCTGGCTTCAGGGACCAGAGACAGTGGGGGACAGAACAGTGAGAATAATGGCAGCTGACACTGACAGAGGCCTGACCACGTGCCAGGCAGGTGCCACCAACCCTGCTGCCCAGTAAGGTAGGTCACATGATCCTCAGCAGCACATCAGCTCCAGGAGATCAGGGACCACGTGTGCCTCAGGCCCTGCTGTAGCCCCCAGAGCCTGAACAGAGCTGGGCATCCAGGGCACACGGAGGTGGTGCATGAGGAATGAAAAATCCTCAGTTTGCGCACAGGAAAGAAACACAGGAGGGCGAGTAACTCATCCAAAGCCTTGTGGCTGGTCAGCGGCACAGCCAAGAGTCCACCCCAGCAGCCCTCCCTCCCCCTGCGTGTGTCTGGACTCAGAGACGCCTGCCAGGTAAGCTGCGGTCCCGAAGTGTCCGTGGATGGCCAGTGGATGTACCAGGTAAGGCATCATCCTAGCTGGGCCACTACCCACCTGGTGGAGCATAAAGCTGGTGCCAGCAGGGCATGCAGGGCCCTCTGTGGAAAGCGGCACGCCCAGACCACAGTACCTGCCCATAGGCGTCCCACACACAGGGGAGATAAGGAGAAAACCAGGTGTGCCGGGCTCGGGGCCTGGGCTTAGCCAGGGCCTGGGGAGAGGGGCAAAAGGAGGCTTGAGGAAAGGCTTGTCCCTTACCAATCCATCACAGTTGCTGATGGCGACAGCTGCCCCCGGCATGCCTGTGACACTCCCGGTGTAGACACATTCTTGCCGCAAGGGCTGCCGGAAGAGCTCCCGAAAGTCTTCCTGCCACTCCGCAGAGGCCCCGGGCACCACCAGCCGCCGGCTGGGCCGCAGGTGCAGGTGCAGTTCCTTCCCAAAAACAGTGACATTGAAGTACAGGGGGTAGCGCCCCGGCCGGCCAGGCCCAGGCGGCAGGGTGGCTCCTTTGCGGCGCAGGGGGCTGCGGGCCACCCGGAGGTGACCTGAGTGCACAGGTGGTGCAGGTGGCCTGTCCACTGCCACACTCCCTGCAGAGGCTGCTGCTGGACCAGACACCACATGGGAGAGGAAGCGTCCCCGGAAATCTGTGCTGCAGGGCACGGTCACACCATAGTCACGGAGCCTTCCGGAGGGGCGAGGGTCTGCTGGAGGTAAACAAACAGTCACTTCAGTACAGGCTGTGCAAAGGGAAGGGAAAGCCAGACGTCCCACTGGGACTGGGAGCAGTCTGCAACTCTGAGTGTCACCTTGAAGGGACCCCTTAGCCCAAGTTCACCCATTTCCTATCTCCTGTTTCCTGAGCCCCTGGATTCCTGCACCCAGATGAATGGTATTCAAGCACTTTGTGGACCTAAATTGTTTCCGGGAGTCCCCAGGTGCTTTTTCAAGTTAGCCGAAGAAAACAAGTGATGCCAAACAGAGCCCTGTCACTCTAGCAACAAGCCTTCCAACCGTGGGCACTGCCGAGGAAGGCACAAGGCACGGAAATTCCCCGCAAGCCCCCAGGGCACAGAGAGGGTCTGCCCAAACATTCCCAACATGCTGAAGTCACCAGACCAGCCTGGGGTAGGACCCTCCTGGCCAAGCTCCCTGAGTGCAGCTGGCAAAACAAACACACCTAGAAACCCAGGGGATCCTGGGCACGCGTCAGGGAGAAAGGAGGAGCTGGAGAGGGAAGGGAGGGAGCACAAGTTCTCTATTTTTCCAAGTTTAGAAAGAAAACTTTTTAAAGCAGCACAGTGGCTGCTGAGATCTCTCCATGGCCCAGTCCCAAGCCGGGTAAGTATAGATCTTCAAAAATAAAAAAAGATGCACAGGGTGACCTGACTGCTCAGGCTGAATTAAGTGTGAGGTCATGGCCCCACGCTCCAGGCTGCGTGCCAGTGGCCCCGTCCTCACACAGCTCCTCCTGAGCCCAAGCCAAGCCAGGCAGAAATGACAGTTCCCTGGCTTCCAGGCCTGGTGATTCATGGATACGAGTCTGGGAGGAATTTTCATGTCCACACAGTTCTATCTCCTGCCTCCCCAGCCCCCTTCACAGCACTGATAAAACCTGGAAAGTGACGTGTCCTGAAAAACCCCATGTCCAAGGCAGTTGCGGATGGGGGAGTGCCAACTCTGCTCTCCTCTACCCATTAGAGCAAGGAACCCCAAGACTTCAGCTAGAGGGATCCGTCTGGTACATGAACAGAGCTCACGGACAAGCAACCACCCTGCCTGGAAATTATGGAAGCCACATGCTCAGAGCTACCAGGCAGGCATCCTACACCTCAAGGTAAAGGTGGAGCGTGTCTGGTCTGTGTGTTGCGGGGCATCGGCAGAGAGCATGACAATGCTGGGGAGAGGGGTGTGTATTTCTGACCAGGAGTGTTCACTGGGGTGTGGGGTAACCACCTGCCAGCCTGATTCTGCGTGAGACAGACACTTGCACACAAGTACGCACATGCGCACACATGCATACTAGCTGGAGACAGAAGACACTGAAGGAGAATAAGACAGGGGGGGGCTGGGGGACACAAAGAGACAGATGTGCATCCCCTAAAAGAAGCTTCGTATTCCCAAATCTTCTTCTGGGGCCTCTCTCCACATCTTGTGCCAGAAAGTTAGAGAAATCGCGGGACGGAGTCGGTGGCACAGAGGAAGGAAAGAGAGCGTGGCCCCGTGTGCGCACCGCCTCCCACCCTCGCGTTACCAGCTCCTCCGCACCGCCGGCCACCCGGACCCGCGCGCACCCCGTAACCCACGCGCTGCTGCGCGCCCTACCCGCACGCACCTGGGGTCCGGCTGCCCGCGGCGGCGCAGAGCGCGCAGTGCAGGGGCAGCAGGCAGGACAGCAGCGCGCGGAGCCGAGCCATGTGGCCGCGCGGGAACGCCGGCCGGGCAGGCGCCGGAGCCCGGAGCTCCGCGTTGTGAGAGAAGCTAGGGCTCACCCGGGACTGCCTGAGCGCCGGCCGGCCGGCCGCCTCCCGCCTCGTCGCCTCCCGCCCTCCCGCTCCCGGTCCCCGGAGCGGCGCCGCCGACTGGACAGCTGGCTCCGGGCACCCGAGGCTGCCGGCGGGAGAGCGAAGCAGCCGACGTGCCATCGCCTCCGGTGCCAACTGTCGGTGGATCGGTTTGCCCGGGCCGTGACGCCCCGGGACTCGCGGGAGCCGGAGATGGGCGGCGGGGCGGGCCAGGGGTGGGCACACTGGCGGGGCGGGGCGGGGCCGGGCGCGGGTCGCAACTAGGGGCGCAGCGCGCTCGGGGGCGGGGCGCGGTGCTGCAGAGTGCAGCTGCACGCGGCCCCGCCGGATCGGAAGTGCCACGCGGAGCCACAGTTGGGGCTCCGAGCGTGTCGGCCGAGGGTCCCCTCAGCCGCCCGGGCTCCCCGGGAATGACAGCCTGTAGCCGCTTTCCCTGGCTCCTCCACTCCTCTTGCTTTGACCACGGGATGGCTCTCCAGAGCCACAGGGCAGAAGGAAGGAATGACTGCATTTGAGTGGAGAGACTGAGAGCACCCCCTAGAGAATGTCTCCATGATGCGCCCACTAACCTTCGGACCCCTGGGATCTACCTATTTTGCAGACCACAGCTTCCTAGGCCCCACGCACAGAGTAACTGGCCTATGTCCAGATCAAGAAGACTAGGGCAGAGCGAATGAGGGGAGAGTCCTGGCTTCACAGCCAGCCCTGATTGAAACCCTACCTCTGAACCTCCATTTCCTCATCTGTGAAGTGGGTGTTAATCACGGCACATAGTGGAGGTTCAATACATAACTGCTCTCTATTCCCCCCCCCCCCTGGCACCAGCAGCACCTGCCACACAGCCCTGGGTGGGAAAGACCAAGAGTCAGAGATGAGAGTGGGTTGCCAGGACCAGCTCAGTAGCCAGGCAAACAGCCCAACTCCTGCTCAGCTCTCTGGCTTTACTCTGTGAATGTGTTCCTAATGATTTGCAAATGAGCTGTATTTCAAGCAATCCAGAGGAGGGAATTGGAGATTTTTTTTTTTTTAAAGAACTGTAGAATAAAGAATCTTTGTGTAAAGTATATAAAGACCCCTAATCTTTCTGCTTTTGAGTTCAGACCTTGTGTTGTAGGGCTTTCTTAAAGGCAGGCCAACTTGGGGATGGAAAATCTCTAACCAGACTTCTCTTGGGAATCCCTGAGTCCCCTGAGACAAGGCCTGGGTTCCTGCCCTCTTCTCCCCACAAGACGTATCTCAACTGTCACCCTTGCTGTGAGACAGAATAATAAGAAGCTGGGAAAATTCCTTGGCAAGTGGAATAGAAAAACGGAGACAGCTGAACGAACTGGCCGAGCAATTGACTAGCCAGGTGAGGTGGTCAAAACCGGCAGGGGCGAAACTGGGAAAACAAGGACCCCACCCCCACCCCCAGGGTACCCTCTGCTCCTCTGGCCTTTCCTCTCTGGAGATAACACCTAGGCCTCAGTTGTACTTCAGCTCTCCGCCCAGAAAAGCAGCAAAACCAGGTGGGCAATGCCAGAACCAACCAAAGACCCCCCTGCCCCGTCACTGACCAATCAGAGGAGACCATGGCCCTGAAAGGGCACACCTGGAGAACTGGTGGATGCTCTACTGAAACCCTCCCCTGAGACTGGCCCTAAGATTCCCGCCTGCAAGAGAGAGAAAAACCTCAAGACAAAGGACCCAGAGTGTGTGCTCTCCCTCTGGGGAGCAGCCCACGCCATTTCCTTTTCCTTCTTCTTCCCCCACTTCTTCCTTCACAGGCATGTGTCTCCTAAACTCTAAGGCAGTGGGCAGCTGGCAGCTTGTCCCAGGCTAATCCCCTGAACCTATGCCCAAAGCCCCCATTTCTCTGACTTCCCAGTCAGCTAAGGCAGCCCAGCCCAGCCCAGGCTCTCCCTATGCTAAGCCCTTCCTTGTTTCACTGTCCCCATCTTTAATAAATGTATCCTCATAGTCACTTGGACTTGTGTTGTGAAATCTTTCCTACATGGAGTCAAAACCCTACACACCACAGCTGGCCCTGGGCAGACCCACTCAGGGCCCGGCCCCTTGCCCCGTAGCAGCTGGGCTCAGACTGTGCTCCTGCCTCGTGGGCAGAGAGTGGGAGTCTTCATCCTCATGGCCCCAGCACCAGGCCCAGGGATCCTGAGAGGCAGCACTTGTGGGATGAGCAGAATGACATTGAGGTTTCGGGGCGGGGCGGGGGGGGGCAGTGCATTTATGAAGCAGGTTCAGTGAGCTGAAGAAATGTGCCGTTCCAGGTCACACAGCTCATTCATAGCAGAGCTGGGCTCAGAACCCAGAGACCAAGGGCTAGTCGAGAACCCCGTGGAAATGCAGAGTGTATTCTGTTCCGAGCAGCATGGGTGCAGGCAGTGAGTCTTTTCTCTGTATCCTCAGGGGTGGTTCCAGGACCCTCACAGACACCAAAATTTTGGATGCTCAAATACCTTATATAAAATGGCATAGCATGTGCATATAATCTATATTTGCGTATGGGCTACAGCTGGGTGTGCCTGCACATCACTCCATTCACATGGATTCAGCATAGTGCTCAGCACGTGGCAAATTCAGGTTCTGCTTTTGGGACTTTCTGGAATTTTTTTCCAAACATTGTCAACTCAGGGGCCTGAGCCCCACCTCCCCAGGCTCACCCCATTGCTGCCTTAGATTTGGTAAGTCAAGAAGGACAGATCACAGCTGGGATCCCAGTAGCCTGACTCCTGAGCAATGGGTGTGGGGCCTTCCCTGGAGTTGGTCTTGGCGAACAGGGAGCAAAACCTCACTCCTGTTCTCTACTCTCCGCCTTCCCTGGGGCTACAACAGCTGCTTTTGTTAGCCAGTATTTCACGTCCAAGTTCTTTTCTACTAAGGAAGCCTTTGTTAGGAAGAGGGGACATAGGAACATAGCTCCGAGTCTGGGCCAGACGGTGGGGAAAATGGCTAGGTGGTTGTCCCTTCCCTGGAGATGAACAGGGCCAAAGCAAAGAAATCTACGGGCATCAGCTGGTGACCCCCTTAAACAGGCAAGTTCTGGGTCCCAGTTTTTCGCGTTGGGATTCTGCACAGGGGAGAATGGCTTGGGGGTTCCCTTCCTGGCAGTCCTTATCCAACACTCATCCAACACCCTTTCGGTCCATGACCCTGGCAGCAGAGGGAGAGATGCTGTTTGGCCTGCACAGAGCCAGCGACCAATTGGAAGACATGGCAGATGCATAAGAGAGCCTGAAGACCAGGTAAGACAGGGAGAGAGGCATGCTGGAGCAGGGTCACCCAGGGCTGTGGGGATTCGGAAGGAGTGGGGCTCAGAGCAAAGGCCCATGGGAGACACGGGTCCGCGCTGAGCCCACAGGAGGAGGGGGAGAGGAGGCAGGGCTGCTGCCAGAGCACAGGCCTGGAGGTGGGGACGGTCCACCTTGAGTGAGCGCCCCCTGAGCAGGAAGGCAGCGGTAGAGGAAAAGCCCCTTCTCCTTCCAGCACAGACAAAAACCCGGAGAGCTGGACTGAAGGCGCTCAGTCTGCAATCCAGTGTTCACCCCATTATACATGTTAGGTAAACTGAGGCCTAGAGAGGGAAAGGGGCTTGTCCCTGGCACACAGCTAGTTTAGAGTAGGGCCAGACCCCCTGGCTTCCAAACCAAGGCCCCTGCCCTCTGGCCTGCAGAAGCACAGCCTCTTCGCCACGGTGAAGGGGAGATGGCTGCAGGTGGAGACAACGAAAGCTCCCCACCTCAGGGGGAGGCACGGACACCCCCAGCCCCACCCCAAGGAAGTAAGAGTGTCAGCCTAAAACAAGTCTCCGTGGCAGGCACACTGTTGTCACGGCTCAGGGGGCCCAGCAGGTGGCTGTCATTTGTTGAGTACCAGCTGCTCTGCTACGAACTTCATGTGCGTCCCTGAAATACACACAGAGGGTCCCTTTCTTATATAACCTCTGGTATGAACGGCGACCAGCTGGGCCCTGACAACCTGAGAAGAGGAGAAAGGGAACTCTGCCCCAACTCAGGGAGAGCCACCGCTGTCCATCCACCCAGTTAGGAGGCCAGGCAGCCAGAGCCACCCTAGTCACCGCTCTCACGAGCTACGTCAATCACCTCTAAGCCCTGTGGTGTCTGCTCCAAACGACCCCGCCCCCACCCAAATACAGCTACTTCCTTCCCTCTCAAATGCACTCCCCGCCACACCAGGCCAACGGGGCTCCTTCTCTGGACACGGCCATAAGGGCCAGAAGCTTGTCCTAACAGACCTCCGCCCTCTTCTCGGCCCCTGAAGCCTCCTCTCCAAACACACCCAACAGAGGTTATCTGAAACACACCTCAGATCATGGAGCTGCCCCCACTGCAAAGTTCCTGTTGCTCTGGGGCAAAGACCAGACTCCCTAACTCGGCCCACGAGGCTCCACACGGGGCAGTCCTGGCAGCCCTCCTGCCTCCACATTCTTCCAGCCAGCTCCCGGAACGCCTGGTCCCCTTGCCTCAGGGCCTTTGCACAGGCTGTTCCCTCTGCTCTGGAAGCTCTATTCTCCCTCTTCCCCCCAGTCAACCCCTGCTCATTTTGGGGACATCCTTCCAGTCATCACTTCCTGAAGCCTGGCCTGTCCCGCCAACTAGGTCAAACCGCCCCCGTTGCCCCCCGTTGTTGCACCATCTCTGTCTCCTTCACAGCACTGCTCGCTGCTGAGTTTCACCTGATTCTCTGTGATTCACAGGTTAATGTCTGCCTCCCCCACTAGACTCTGAGGTCCACAGAAAGCAGGGGCCTTCAGACTTTTCTCCTCTCTGTATCCCCACCGCCTGCCCTGTGTTTGGCACCTAGTGGGCCCTCGATCAATATTAGCTTAACTAATAATCTAAGGAAAGGGAGTTGGAGAAGGAAGGGCTCATGGGAAATCTGGTGAATTAAGTGTTTCCCAGAATCACCACTCTAGGGGAAACTTGAGCTGCACACACACTCTGCTGCGACCATCCACACACAGGTCAGCAGGCCGTGGGGGGCAGGCAGGGACAGGGAGAAGGGGTGCCTTTGTGACCCCAGGCCCCGACAGGAAAAGCAAAATCGCCTAAAAAAAGCAAAATCGGTCACCATAGCTGCCACCCATCGGCCAGACACTGCATATTTACCTCAGTTCTCACGGAACCCTTGCAAGCCGGTCTCCTTACCCCCCAGGCTCTGCGAGGGCAGGTGACTTGCCCCGGTCCTCATGACCAGGCACCATCAGAGCCACGCTGACCCCACGTCAGATGCTAACCCACAAGCGTCTGGGGGTGCCAGGGTGCCTGCACGAGATCCTTCCACTCTCACCACCTTGGAAGTCGCCTACTTCGTTGTGTCTTCCTTTTTGATTTTTAAACAGCTTTTTGTTCCAAAAACTGTAACACGTACAGAAAAGTATTTGCTTTACAAAGGGGTAACTGAGGCCCAGAGAGCAGAGGTGACCCCCAAGGCCACACAGTGAGGTTGTCCAAGGGCAGGATCACACCCCAAGACTCCGGGTCCTGGTCCGACGATCTCTGAGTGTCATCAGCCTTGGTTCCTCCTGCACAAGGACTGCAGGCCTCTTGTCCACTCACCATTGGTGTCCACCTCAGCCCAAAGAAGAAGAAGGTCTGCCTCTCTTCCTCCTGCTACCTGAGAGCCACAGCCCTACCCAGAAGTTGTAGGCCCGTAGTTCTCACACCAGCATCCACCAGACCAGCAGAACCAGTGTCACTTGGGGGCTCGTTAAATTTGCAAATTCTCAGGCCCCCGGCCTACACACTCAGGGGCTAGGACCCCACAATCTGTGTGTTAAACCCTCCAGGGGATTCTGATGCATCTTCAAAGGCAAGAATCATTGTTCTGAGCAAAGCCTTGAACACAGGGGCCAAATTAGGACTGAGAACACACTCACTGAGGACCAGTGACCTGCCACACTCACCTCCCACTCAGGATCTCCCAAGCCTGGGCTGAAGCTGTGGCTGAACTGTTGAGTCTGGGCAGAACTCCAGGAACTTCGAAAGGAACCAGAGACCATGCCTTGTGGTCCTTGTCCACGTCACCCTTCTCGTCCCCCACCCCCAGCACTCCCTCTGCACATTTTTTTGGCAAGCGCCCAATGGCCGTATCTAGGAGACTCACACGGGGTGAGTTAACCACGGTGACTCGTCATGCATCACAGAACAGCTGACCCCCCTGAGGCTGGCCGGACCATGAGATCAGTTAGAGACAATGCCATTTGTGCCCTGTGTGTGGACATGGTGTGGCTGTGGTGACTGTGTTGAAGGGCTCGGAGACAGGAGGTCTCCTGGTCCTCAGGAGGCAGGATGCCAGAAAGGCCAGCTGTTCTTCGGGGCTCTGTTTCTGCCATTTCCTCTTCTGAAACGGTGTGATTGCAACATCAGCATCCTTCTAACCAAAGTCCAGTGCAGCCCCTGACATTGGTCCTTCAGGGTTCAACAGAGGTGGGCAGAAAGCAGAGATGGCTCCCGTTTCCCGGAGTCCCTTGGGTGTGGTGAAGGACTCAGAGAGATTTGTCAGGGACCCACTTCTCACAAGCCTTCCTTCTCATCCTGGTGTCCTCTTGGGTGCCAGGGGTTCATCCTGCAGCAACGAGGGGCCTGGCCTCCATTCTTTTCCCTCCTCTAGATCAGTTGAGTTCCAT
The DNA here is from genome assembly GCA_007922815.1 of Macrotus californicus. Classification (NCBI taxonomy): domain Eukaryota; kingdom Metazoa; phylum Chordata; class Mammalia; order Chiroptera; family Phyllostomidae; genus Macrotus; species Macrotus californicus. Next base: position 120,994 of record VMDR010001074.1, read on the forward strand.
GTAACAAAAAATAAATAAATAAACACAGCTTAACTTATTAACCTACATCATATGGAATACTAAAGCAGGCCCGTTCCGGCCTGGTTACTTTGACAGCCCAACAGAACCACCCAGTGCCCCAGTTCCTTTCTGTTTCCACGTTGTCGTGTTTGGCGGTCAGCCTGGTCCTCCGGCTTGTCCCCTCTTAGTCACAGAATGGCTGCATGAACTCCAGGCAACATGTGTTCACCAGATGCAACAGTGACCGGAGGCAATGGGAGAGAGAGTTCTTTCTTGGCCTCTCTTTTTGAAAATCTTATGCCAATTTTCAAACATACACAAAAGAAGACAGAAGAGTATGAAGACCCCCTACTTACTCAACCAGCTTCAATCATTGTCAGCACAGGGCCAGCCATGGTCCCTTTGACCCCCCTCCCCCCCACAGCCCGTCTCACTTTAAAGCAGATCTCAGACATCATTACTTACTTAGTAGATAATAGGTAAGGATTCTCTCCTGTGAAACAAACCAATGTCAACAACAAAATCTGTAATTCTTTGTCACAGCTAACAAAATGGACCATGATCCCTAAAATTATATTTAATCATTGCTCAAATTTCCCTGTCACAAAAATGTTTGTTTCATGTAGTTGGGTTTTTTTTTTTTTAATTCTCACCAGAAGGTATTTTTTAAATTGATTTTAGAGAGAGAGAAACATCAATGGGTTGCTTCCCATACGCACCCTCACTAGGGCTGGGACCCGCAGCCTAAATGTGGCCTGACCGGGAACCAAACCCACAACCTTTTGGTATGCGGGACGATGCTCCACCCAACTGAGCCACCCAGCCAGGGCTGTTTACTTTGTTTTTCAAGACTTAGTTTGTTCAAATCAGAGTCCAAACAAAATCCACACACTGCATTTGGCTGGTACGTCTCAGAAGAATCTTTCCATCTAAAGCACAGGCGAGCAAACTACACCCAAGGCCAAGTCCAGCCCACAGCCTGCTTTGTCAATGCACCCAGCCACTCCTGTTTACAGGGTCTTTGGGTCATTTTGGGCTACACAGGCAGAGTGGAGTAGTTTCTACATACTAGCCAGTAGGGCCCCAAAGACTAAAATCTTTATTATTCGGTTTGTGCAGAAAAGGTTTGCTGGCCCCTAGGATAAACGATTTCCCCCTTTTTTCTCCTCCCCATTTTTTTGGTTGAGAAACCAGGACATTTGTCCTGTAGAATTTCGCATTTCCTTGTGCCTCCTTTGAAGAACAAGGTGGAGGTTTTCTGAGGCCCACCTGTGCAAAAACTTGCCTTCAAGGGTCAGGGTCCAAAAGTGCCCTCAGCCTCCCCTGAGCCCATCCCGGGCACGAGCAGAGGCCCTCCCCGGAAGCACGTGGCTGCTCATAAGAGGGTGAACCAAATCCAGTTTCTGTCACAAGGAGCGAGAGGAGCAAATGGTTACATGGGGACATCAAGGATGATTGCGACCTTCCAAAATGGGTCAGCTCAGCAAATATGCTGGAGCCTCTCCTGTGTCCCTCTGCTGGTCTAACCAGTCAGGTGCCCCTCACACCCAGGACACAGATTGTCCCTGTCCCATCTTCCACCTCCAGGTCAACACCTAGCAAAGCCTTGGCATGCCCCCTCTCCCAGCTCTGCGCTGGACACCAGGGGTCCAGAGGTGACAGTTCTGAGCTCACCATCTAGTGAGGGTCCCAGATAAGGGGTTGGGCATTCCAAGGTGGGGGTGACCTGCTGGGATGGGCATAGGCACTTTCACAAGTCCCACCTTCAAAGAGCCATAGGAAGTTGTCATCTATGTGTCCTCCAAAAGAGGGAGAGGCCTTTCCCCACCACCAGCCATGGAGAAGGCCACAAACATCTGCTGAGCGCCAACTTTGTACCTGGCTCTGTGGAGAGCATCATACAGACCCCAGTGAGCGTCAGCCCTCCAGCTCTGCTCTCCATTTACCAACTTGGAACTAAATTTAGATGACCTGAAGGGATACCTGCTTGTGATTCAAGGGGTGAAGATGATGGTCAGTATGATGTCTGGCATTAGCCCAGCAAGAAAACAAATCTCAGCTGGGAAGTCAGGGGGCCAGGGTTCCTGTCAACACTGCCGCTACCTGGCTCAGTAGCTCTCGGCAGTTCCCTCCACCCTCTGAACAGTGAGTGGGTGGGTGATGTCACCTCTGCGGTGCCTCCGGCCCCGACTCTCCATGACTCAGCCTATTTTCTCAGCCTGGGTGTCTTTCCCCACGCCTCCACCTGGCAAGCTATCACCCTTCCTTCGTACCCTTTTTCAGTGGTTACCTCTTCATGAAGCTCTCCCAGATACAGAGCTACCCCCACTCTCCCACCAGCAAATCATTCAGCACTCCCTCTTCTGCTCCACATCTGCGCCTGGGAAGGAAGGCTGCAGGACTGCCTGTCTAGCACACAGCCTGGAGCACAGCGGATGCTTTTGAAACGTATGATGAACCCATGAGAAGAGGCATGGATTAGTCATTTGTGTTTTCTTCAGCCCGATGCAGTGTTAGGAGATTTCTGTTATGGTCCAGAGAAAGACACGCACTTCTTGTTGAAACACTTATAAATCTCCTACGGGCAGGGGCCGTTCTTTGCTCAGGCTTTGTCTCACCAGGGCTTGCACCCAGTAGGTGCTCAATGAAAGCGAGTTGCATTGAGCTGCACTGAGGTCCCCTCCCCACAGCCCTCCACACTGGGCGCACAGCTTTCCCCAGGGGACTAAACGAGGCCTCTGAGACGGAACCCATCACCACGAAGGCTGTGGATGTGGGATTCGATCTGGATAGAAAACATCCAGGCGGGCACCAGTGCAGGGGCTGCAGGCCAGGCTCTGGGCCACAGGGTGGCACTTGCAAAGAAAACCCCCGGGGCTCCAAGAGCGTGCCCAGGAGGACCACCACCTCCACGGTTCACAGACTAGGCTTAGAGAGCACCGCCCCTATCAACACGGTAGCAGCAACCACGACGCGTCTGCGGAGCCAAGTGTGGGAGATGCAGGCTGCGGTTAAGGGCTGGGCTTGGTCCGAAGAGCTTTCGGCCAGGGGCTCTGGACATCCTGAGTGTGACCCGCCAGGGACAACTTCTTCTTCCCTGAGCACCCAATGTCAGCCTGAAATTGATTTTACTCTTTATTCGTGCAATCCTTACAGGTTAGATATTTTCCCCATTTACAGAAGAGCCTGCAACTGAGGCCCAGAGAAGTTAAGTCACCAGCCCAAGGCCCTAGGGACAGAGCCTCTTCAGGCCCCAATGTCCGGGCTCTCCATGCCTCTGTTCGGTCTGCAAGCGCATCAGTTCTCACCAAACTGTTAGCTTACAATGGTTTCTCGTAGGGCATGGCTCCCCGGGGTGCCCAGAACTGGGCTGGACCCACCGCCAGCTCTCCTGATGGAGTCGCTGAGGAAGTCCCGTGCCCTGCACTCTGGGTAGAGCTGGCCCTGCGGCCCCAACTGCGAGGTGAGAAAGGACGTCGGCCTGCAGGGACACTCAGGCCTTGGGAACTGAGGGTTTGATACACATCATCTTGCCCAACAGCTGGTGGCTACTCCCGGGGGTCACCATTAGTCACCCATCTGCCCCAGGCCTCAGGGCCCTAGAGCCACCCCACATTTAAGCTCCACAGGCCTCCAAGATGAACTTTTTGGCAAGGCCTCCAGATCGGTTAGCCAAGTCCGTGCTGGGAAGTCAGAAGGTTTGTGGCATGGGAACAGCGTCAGACATCTCTCCCAGGGCCCCTGACTCAGTCACCAGATGGCTACTCAGGGCCAGTGGAGCTGAGCCCTGGGCAGAGGTGCACAGAGAGCCACAGGAATGGAAGGTCACAAAGAGAGCAAAGCACACGGAGAATTAAAGTACAGTGCGACATCCTAAATCTGGACTGAGCTAAAAAAGGACTCTAGATTGCACGTTTGAGCTGCAAGACCAGGGTTCCTGAGCTATGTGCTTCCCCGAGTCCACTCCAGCTGGCCAAGGAAGCATCCTCACCCTCGGAAGTGACTGACCCCCACCAAGTGTTCAAAATAGCCCCACGTCCCACCCCCCGCAGCTCTGTGGCTCTGAAGTAGCCTAGAGGCGAGCCCTGTGAGGCAGCCACACCCAGTGGTCTACCTGCCCGCCTGCCTGCCTGCCCATCTGAGGCATGAGCGCTGGGGGTGGCAGGCAGGCGGAGCCCTCCCTCAGCCCCGGGCCCTGGCTTACAGAAGGCGCACCACTGTTGAAGTGCAAATTCCAGAAAGCCAAACACAGGACAGATTAGCGTTCTGTGCAGGGCCAAGTGGGTTGAAGAGCCATCTGAAGAAATGTCAATAGCTGGGGTCTGCCCTGTGCTTTGGAGTTCAAGCAACCCTCTGGCAGCCTGGGCTCAGATTGGCTCCACCCAGAGCTATCTCTTAGCTCTGGGGACTCCTTGGCCCTTCCTCCTCTTGGCAGCAGGAACGACACCCAAAGTGACAAAAAGCAGCACGTTTCCCTCCTCCCTCCAGCCCCACAGCATCATCAACAGCAAGGAGAGTGAGGGGCCCTTGCTCCCCAGCTCTCCCCCACCCCTTGGGTGGGAGCATTTGTTACCCCTCCCTGGGGTTTCTTATATCCCCACCATGACCTCCACTGGGCTCTTGCTCCTTCCTCTTCCAGAAAGCTGTATTGCCATCCACACTGGTCCTTGTCACAACACTGCAAATTGCTTTGAAAGGTCTGCAATGTTACCTTACCTGGAGTCTAATCCAGTCTCCTGGCAGAAGACGTGAAGCTTCTGGGTTAGAAACCAAGAACCGTGCTGCTCCTGGCACAGCAGGAAGCCTGACCTTCCATGGCGCCAACTTAGAGGCAGGCCTGGGTGGATGCTGTGCCCATGGCGGGTTTGTGTCAGCCGAGGAGCCCTGAGTTTAGGAAATTCCAGTCTTGTAAGGGGGTTGCTAACAAACCACCCAATTTTTGCCCTGGCGGGGGACAGCAAACAAATCTACCCCCTGCCCTAGAGAGAGAGAGACGAAGATCTTTATCTCTCAGGGCCAGTTTGCTATGCAAAATCCTCAAAACCATAGTTCAGAACAAAAGCTGTAAAGACACATAGGAAATGTCTTTTAGTAGATACTGTGGGAGACATGCAAGCCTATGAGCTGAGCGGGGAGAGGCCACCTGTCTTCATAAGCACAAGGGTGAGCAGGGAGCCGCATCCTTTTCTTCCTTTGGCTGAGCCCTGATTTGCTCAGGCTTGCATTAAGCATCTGGAAGCGGAAGGCCAGAGGGTCCAGATGAGCCCTGGCTGGGGAGCCAGGTGCCTGGGTTCCAGGAGAGGGAAGGAGGCCAGGGAAGGATACTTCCAGGACAACAACCGTCAGTTGTTACTCTGACTGCACCCAGCATTGCCTCTCTAGATGAGGATCACAGAGCGCTCAGACACCCAGGTCTGGAGACTTCGGTGGATGCTGTGCTCTGCAGAAGGGAAACGGAGAAGTAGTCCAATGATATCATGGGTGGTTCTAAAAGCCCTTTGTAAACTGCACAAAGCTACACGGGTGAGAAGGGCGATGCTGACCGTGATTAAATGGCCACAGATACGCTCCTATAAAAAGGCTTGGAAGCCGAGCTTGTAAAAAGAGCCGCTGCAAAGTAAGGACATGGTGACCATCTGCTGGGCTCAGCTTTCTAAGCTCCTCCCACCAGAGTAAGAACAGGGTGAAGGTGACCACAGTGCCAGCAGCCACCTGTCAAAGGTCCCCACTGGGTCCTTTCACATTCACAATGAGCCTCTGTGATTTGCTGAGCAGGTGGGTATTAATTCTCCTGCTTATAGATGTGGAAACAGAAGCGGAGGCCCTGGCCTGTGGTCACAGAGCCGACGCTGGAACCCATTCAGCAAAGCACCCAAGGTCCCAGGGATGTAGGGGCCACAGTGGGGCCAGACCCAGGCAGATCTGCAGCATCTAGAGAGCCTCTGTCCTACTTACTTCTCACAGGTCGATCAAGCATTAGTTAGGGGCCTGACTAGGGTGACCAACTCACCCTGGTTTGCCCAGGACTTTCCCAGTTCCAGCATCAAAAGTCCTGGGCAAACTGGGAGGGTTGGTCATGCACCATGACCAAGACCCGCTGGCTGCAGAATGGGACCTATTTCCTTCCAGAGGGCCCCAGAGTGCCCTCGGCTGAGCCAGCCTCAGCTCCTGCTCTTCACCCCGCACTAGCTCCACGGTTGCCAGGGGACCTGCATGGTGGCCGAGTCCACAGTGGTATGTGGAGAGGTGGAGCTGAGGGAAGGTGAGATGCTACAGAGACCTGTCTCGTACACTCCCTGCTCAGCTCAGCTCAGCTCCACCCGAGCTAGCGCTGCGTCTCCGCACCTCTGTGGCTATGCGCACGCTGCTCCCGAGCACCTGCCTCCACCTCGTGCCCCTGACCGCCCACCACGGTCCCCAGACACAGCCATGCTCCAAGCGAGAGCACAGGGGCTGGTTCATACGTGGCTAGTAGCTGGCAGGGGAGGGTGTGGACGTGCCCAGCCTCCTGCACTGGGGCTCCTTCCCAGTGGATACCCAGCTTCCTTCAGCCCGACAGCACCTGCACCCTCTGCCGGGTGCCCTCCAGCGTCTGCCGCTGTACTCGTTGGCTGGCTCACTCAGGGCTCGGGCTGCCAGCGTTACCCTAGTCCTCATCCTTCTTCGTAAAACCACCACTGTTCTGATCTCAGCCCCCTTCAATTAGTTGTCCCTGTTTTGAACTTCATAAGCAGATCCTCGTACGGTTTGTACTTTCTCGTGCCTGGTTTTCTTCACACAAGATTTTACGTGTGAGATCCACCACGATGTTCCCTGGATCGGCTGTGTAGAATTCTGTGGCACGAATGTACCACCACTCATTCCCCCATCTATTGTTGGTGGATGGTCGGGTGGTGCTCCTCCGCGGGGAGAAGGGGCGGGGTTTTCTTGGCCAGGATTCATGACTCCAGGGCTCCCTCTTCTGTTGTACTAAGGAATGTCCTTCGAGGGCGGTTCAGGGACGTCTGAGAACTGCTTCTCCTGCTACCCTCCGCATCACTGGGCCGGGTCTTCTCCTGGCTCCTCACTATCTCATTCGGTTCAGATTCTACTCCTCCATTTCTCCTTTGGGGCTTTGTTCGCGACGGGGCATTTGTCTGGTAAGTTTTCACATTTCATGGGGAGATTTCCTGTGCTATATTGGGAGCACACATTCCATGCACTATTTCATGCACTAATAATTTACACCACAATTGTAAAGCACACCCCGAGGTGCCTGGTGGGTGTGGAATAGGAGATGTTTATAATAACTATAAACATTAATGCCTATCTATGTGTGCTCTATGTCCTAGCCCTACCCACAAGCACAAGCCATTTCCTTGGTGTGCGTCCCTCTTTCTTGCCCCCACACCCTTGTTCCTGCTGCTCCTCTCCCTGAAGACCTCTGCGTAGTCTCTGCCACCTCCCAGTCCTTCAAGAGCACCCTGTTCTGGCCACATCAGTGGGCTAGCCAAACCCAAACCCGCCACTCTGGACTAGTGTGGCCCCTCATTCCTAAACCATACATCCCGAACCTCCTTTAAGACCGTATGCCAGAAAACTAACTTTCATTTAGATCTTTTACCCCATGCCACGCCCCTTATGTCCTTTACCTCCTTTAATCTCCACGTCAATTCTGTGAGTTACAGAAGTGTTTGGGCAGATAAGTTTATTGGCCTGATTCTAGAGATGAGAACCCTGAGGCTTAAAGGGATTGTGAGCTGTGACAGAGCCGGGGTTTTGACCAGGCAGCCTGGCTTCTAAGACCCTCAGCTTGGTCGTGGCACTAAAACTTCTCTGGATTGCAGTCCCTGTCAGGCTAGAATCCTGTCTTGTGTGCTTCCCTAACTCTCTCTATAAGCATCAGCACCTAGTAGCGCCTGGCACCTGATAGGTGTTCATTCAGTAAAGGCCTCCCCGGTGAGTTCCACAGTGGGTGGGTGAGCCTAGTGCCCTGTGCCGGTCAGATGCCTGGGGCAGCGTGGTTTGAGGAGGAACTTCCCTAGCTGGAAGGCAGATGCTAGCGTCTCTCTCAGACAGGGCTCAGTTTCTTCCAGAGAGTCATTAGTCAGACTCTTACTCAGAACTTCTTTTTCTTTCCATTCGGGTTTGAGCTCAGCGGGACTTTGATGTTTTCTCAAGCCCTGGGGCCACTAGTAACCCATCACAAAACCCCCAGGCATGACCGAGCCTGGCCCTCGGGACATTCACAAAATCTGCACCACTTTTTAAACTCTGTCATCTGAGGCCACGACTGTCACAGAGAGATCTCAGACCTACAGTTCTTTAGAAATATCAGAAAATTGGGAGCTCACCGATGAGTTAGAGATACAATTTTTCCAGATGTTGGAGTTTCACTTGGATGTGAATTCACGAGGCAGCTGTACGTGAGTGGGCTCCTGAGAAACGCTGGCCTGGAGCCAGAAAACCCGGGACTGGTCCCTGCCCTGCCACTTGTTAGCTGTGTAATATTGGGGAAGCCCTTCTTGGCAGGTCTCCTTTTATTTTTTCATTAAAAAATATAATTTTTTAAAATTCTGTTTTGTCACAACATTGTTAGGCAGAGATGAAATAATGTAGGAGAAGGTCTTTGTAAACAGCAATGTCTATGCTATAAAATACCAAGAGGGTGGGCCATGGGGCCCCTACTGGGAAGGCTGGACTCACACTTTTCAGCAGCCTTGAGGGGACCATTGAAGCAGATGAGTGAGCCAAGAAGGCAGCCTGGTGGAAGTGAGAAAAGAAGAGGAGACTGCGAAGCCGGAAAGAGAAATACAGGACAGGAGAGCGTGAGGTGCCCGATGTCCTTCTAGTTCCCGTAAGTACCAGCGTTCTAGGAAATTCCCACAGTAAGCGATTCTTATAGCAACCCTCATTATTTAAAAATATATATATATATTGATTGATTTTTTTTTTTAGACAGAGTAAGAAACATCGATTTTGTCGGTCCACTTATGCATTCATTGCTGATTCTTTTTTTTAATAGTGTGATTGTTTTTTATTTTTTACTTATTTATTTTTAATTACTTGATTTTAGAGAGAGAGGAAAGGAGAGAGAAAAGCAATGTGTTGTTCCACTTATTCATGTATTCATTGGTCGTTTCCTGGACATGCCCTGACCAGGGATCGAACCCGCAACCTTGGCGCACAGAGATGACGCTCTAACCAACTGAGCTACCTGGCCAGCACAACCCTCATTCTTTCAGATAATAAAAAAAAGCAAGAGATTCTGCTGCCACTACTCATTTCCATGACATACACATCAGCAACCTAGACTCCTGGCTGATTGATCACTGGAGATTGCTGTGGGGGGTACACCTCACATCAACCATGGGGCAATGCCCTCTTCGTGCTGCTTCAGCTGGGTGGATCTCACATAAAAATGTCGTCGGGGTGGGTTTGTAACTAGCACCAGTCTGCTCATCGCCGTCATCCACCACAGGCTTCGATCTCTTTGTGAGAGTGGAAACATTTTCCCCAGCCTCTGATGGTGTGTGAATTTACTGGTGGTTGCTGTACTTATCAGAGTCTTTTGAATTTTTTGGAATAAAATAGAAAGAATAGGACAGACTGGTCTGGCACATGGTACGCAGTCAATAAATATTTATTTCAATATTTATAATAAATATAAGTAAATAAGTAGTTATACTAAATGAATGAAATATTTGACTAAGTACTTATTGAATAATATTTGTGAGATCAAATGTTATAGAATAATTACTTTTAAAATCTCCCCTACTGCAAAATACCTAGAAAGCCTGCATTAAATATAATTGCATGTATCAAGAAGCACAGATAAAATTGAAAATAAGTAAGAAAAATCTCAAGGAGCCAAAAAACAAAGAAGTAAGAAGTAGAGAGAAAAGCAGGCAAGCCAGCCTTGGATGCCCTGAGGGCCTGGGCCCCTGGGGCCTAAGTTATAATAACCACAGAAGTAAAAGGTAGTGATGTCTCCGGGCTGAGGGTGAGGTAGGGAAACTGAAGCTGAGCTCATCCCTAAAATATATTCTCGGAGGGCTAATAATATCAATGAAAGGGCAGACTAGAAAAAGGACCTATTTACTGGGAAAGGGCGTCAAGAAACACACTGGTTTGTCTCAGTCTCAGATCTGAGTGGAAGGACAGAGTGTCTCCTAAAACATCAAAACCACAGAGCTACCTTCCCTACATCTGAGGTTCAAATGTGCACCGCTTGTATGCGTCAGAATATGCCAGGCCAGAATACAAGCATAAATAGATGCGTGGGTGAAACCGGGAGGTACCTCACAAAAGCCAATGCAAACCCGCTTTGGAGGAAAATCCTCAGCCCAGGCTTTGCGCTGTTCCCACAGATAAAGAGCCGAGCATGAGCTCACAGCCTGAACTTGAAAGGGAAGCGCGCACAGGCACAACACACCAAAAGGGGAGACTCAGCTGGTACAACCAGGTAAAGAATGAGATGCACCAAAGCCTTCAGATACTGGCTAGATGGAAAATTTTAAATGAGTATATTTGAACTCTTTTTAATTTTTAAATGAATGGAAAACATAATTATGAAATTTGAAACACAATGAAACAGAGGGCGTATAAATGAAAAATAAATCATTAAAAGTAAAAGGCAACAAAAATCTGGGAGACCACACACTCCATAGGTAAAACAGGGGGAATAGGCCCGTTCATGCACTCGTGGTAAAAGTGAAAACCCATGCCATCCCTGTGGATGGCACTCCTATATGGTGCGTACATATGCCTACATGCTACATATGTGTAATGTGTGCATTACATGTAATTCATAATGAAAGTGAACATGCCTAAGGTTCTGACCCAACAAATGAGTTAATTGCAACATTGTTTGTGAGAGCAAAAGACTATACATAACTCAAATGTCTATCAATAAGAGGCTGGTCAAAAAAATTATATTTCTCCCACATATTGAAATACTAGGCAGCCAGTTGTAAAAAAAGAGTGAGAAAACCCTTCATTTGCTGATATGGAAAGATCTTCAAACTACACTATTTAATAACAAAGTCAAAATACAAAGCAAGATATATAATATGCTTCCTTTTGTGTGAGTATAGAGGAAATAAGCCAACATGTATGCTAGTATATGCTTATATTTGTGCCAGGCAAGGTCTCTGAGAGGACCCCAAAGAACCCAAACAGGAAAAGAAAAAAGGGTGGCAACTGTGGAGGTATGTTGGAATGGGCGGATGGGGAAGGGGCAGGAGCAAGATTGCTCACTGTATTCCTTTTTATATTGTTTTGATTTTTATATCTTGGGAAATATACTACCTAAATTAAAAACTCAGTGGGTGGATTAAACAGCAGACTACACACAGCTAAAGTAAGAATCAGTGAATTACATCCAAGAAGTGGAGAAAATAATGGGAACACAGTACAGAGAGGCAAAAAAGTAGAAAACACTCCTAACTGGCATTCCAAAAGGCAAAAATAGACAGAATGAGGGAGACAGAAGATACGAAAGGGTAAAAAGGCCCGAGACGTTTTCCAGAATGATGAAAGATGTGAATACTCAGATTCGGGAAGAACGAATCCCAAACAGGATGAATTAAAAGCGGTTTATTCCTCTGGAAACCTCTGGAGACCTCCAGGGGTGTCACAAGTCTCAGATTAAAAGTCATCGCTGAACGAGGAAGACTGTCACGGTAGCCCAGACGTCTTCGGGGAACTCAGACATGCTGACCCTCTGGCTGCAACCCAACCCTACTTCTCAGGTAAACTTTCCTTCCTCTGGTTTTTATAAGTGTGCAAATAATTTTTCTTCTCTGTGTATTCAAGTAAGTCTTTGCTATAAGTTATGATATAAAGTTATATAATTATCAAGTTTTAAGACAAACCATGGCCAAAAGTTCATCCTTGCAGCAGAGTCAGGTCACGAAATCTGGGAGTAGTGTTTGGGAAAACAACACTGGAAGGTCAAGAAGGTAGCTCCACTGGGGATGGAGAAGATCACCTTCGATCGTGCAGGTGAGTGAGGGCTTAGCGGGGCCTCACCTTCAAACAACACCAGTGAGATCAGTAAGCACCGCATGCCCAGGGAAATATCGGTCCATGGACCAGCTGACACAGAAGTACTTCACTTGGGTCATTTCATTTCGGTTGTGGTTGAATCTATCATCGTTTTTGGCAAATACGTAAATGAAAAGTGAAAGAAGCAATTCGTATTTAGATACACAGTTTGCAGTAAATTTCCAGAAAATCAGAAATGAAGAGATCTTAATAACGGTCCGTCTTCTCAAGAGAAGACACATTCTCTGTGAAGGAACGGCAGCTAAACAACAGCGATAATGGAAGCTAGAACCGGCGAGCTGACTTCAAAGTATTTTAAGAGGTGCCGACCAGCAACAGCTTCAGAGCGTCCATCAGCTAAAACTATGATTCAGAAACAAGGGTGAAGCAGAGATGTCTCAGGCAAACAGAAACGGAGAAGCTGCGGCTGGAGACACCCATTGAAAGTGCCTCTAATTAAGAAAAAAAGAAAGTTATCCCCGAAAGAAGCTCAGAGGTAAAAGAATACTGAGCAAAAAAAACTGGAAAACGTGGGTAAATATAAACGAATATTGACTGTACTAGGCAATAGCACCAGTGACTAATTTAGCAGAGGAGAAGTAAGCTAGAACTAAAATGCTGGACGAGAGCAACCCTCAGAATGAGAAAGAGTGACATCTGTTAACAGCGTTCTAAGTATCCCTGGAAAGGAGAGCAAGAGTAAATAACTTCAGACCCTGCTAAGAAGGAATGTTAGCATTTTTACTGGTACTCACTGAAGAACCAGAAAGATTTTAAAATCTAAACCACTAGAGAGAAAAAAATGTATTTCTTTGAAAGTTCAGTAAATCTAAAAGAAGAACAGAGTGGGGAAAATGCAGAAAAAGAAAAAAATAGCCCATGCTATAGAAATAAACTCTAATAGTTCAGTAATCACAATAAATATGAATGGATTTAATCTGGTTATTCAGATAGTTAGATTGGATGACAAAACAAAACCGACCCAATCGTGTTTACCAGGGGCCCGCCCACAGCCCACACAGGGAGTGGGAAAGGAAGACAGAAGATCCCCGAGGTGAGTACTCACCCAGAGAACGTCGGTACACTTAAAAATTATGAAGATGGTAAATTTTGTGCTGTGCGTATTTTACCACAGTCAAAAATGATAACAAAAAAGAGAAGTTAGGATAGCTCTATTAACATGAGACAGAATTTGATGATTTGGGGTTGAAAGGGATACTTCATAAAGAGTTTAATTCACCAGGGAGAGGAAAGAATGTTGAACTTGTTTAATAAAACAAGCCTCAAAACATAAAGCAAAAGTTGACAGCTCTCTAGCTGTAGGGAAAAATGTATTTTGTTTTCACAATGAGAGATTTTAACATGATTCTCTCAGTAACCAATCTATCAGAAGACCATGGATTTTTTTTTTAATCCCCCCCAAGGATACATATACTGATTGTGGAGAGAGAGGAAGGGAGAGAGAGACAGGCAAACAGACATCGATGTGAGAGAGAAGCATCAGTCCGTGACCTCCTGCACACGCCTGATCGGCCGCAACCTTTTGGCGGACGTGACGATGCTCCCGGCCACCCAGCCAGGGCCAAAGACCCTAGATTTGTACCCAGAACCCTGCACCCTGAATTTAGCAAATTTTAAAATAACAAATATGTTAAATTATAGAATAAAATGATTCTTCCCCAGTACCCAGGAGCATTCACAAAGCTGAACGTTTAGTAGACCAGACCATGGGGAAAACTTTCACCTGCATCAAAGAATGGCTAGCACATAGACAAGTTCCGAGTGCAGTGTCACCGTGTGAGAAATTAACTGCCGACACTATTTCAAACCCCACTTTCTTCAGATGTAAAAAGCATACTTTGCAGAAATAACTCAGAAGTGAAACAGCAGTCATAAGGAAACTTAGAGCATATTCAGAAACAGCGGTAATGAAAATGCTTCAGACCAGAAATTGACAGATGCAGTTAAAAAGATTCTTAGAGAAATGTCGAGTCTTCGATGCTTACATTGAGAAAAGAAGAAAGACCGACCCAACAACTTCACTTCTGGGTATTTATCCAAAGACAATGAAACCACAGACTTGGAGAGACATGTGCACCCCCATGTTCACAGCAGCATTATCTATGATAACCACGATATGGAAACAACCTAAGTGTCCCTTAGTGGATGAATGGATGGAGGAAATGCGACACAGATACACGTACATACATATACACACAAACACCTATGCATACACACACATTCACAACGGAGGATTATTCAGCCATTAAAAAAAAGGAAGTCTTGCCATTTATGGAAACATGAGTGGACCTTGAGGACACCATGCTACGTGAAATGAGTCAAAGACCAGTGCTTCAATGTGGAATCTTCTAAAGAAAGCAAACAAGGTCATGATGGAAAACAAGCTGGTGACTGCCAGAGGCAGGGAAGGTGTGCAGGGGAATGGGTGGAGGGGGTTAAATGGCACAAACTCCCAGCTATAAAATAATAATTCGTGAGGATGCAGCATACAGCATGGTCTCTATAGTTAATAATGTTGTGTTGTGCATTTGAAGGTTCTAAGTAGATCTTAAAAGCTCTTAACAAGAAAAACAAGATTTTATAACTATGTGTGTTGATGGGTGTTAACTAGACTTATGGTGATCGTGTCATAATGTAAACAAATATCAAATTATTATGTTGGACACACACTAATGTTCTCTGCCGGTCACACATCAATTTCAAAAAAAAGAAGACAAAATTAATGAGCTGAAGATCCAACTCAAGAAGTTAGAACAAGAACAATAGAGGAAGCCAAAAGGATATGGGAAAAAGAAGAAAATAAAAGCCTAAGAATGAAATTAAGAAAATAGAAAATAGAATAACTATGTATGGTTCCAGGTGGGTACTAGACTTAGTGGGGGATCACTTGGTAAGTCATATAAATACCTAACCACTATAATGTACACCTGAAACTAATACACATTGAATGTCAACTGTGATGGAAATTTTTTAAATAAAAAATACACAAATAAAATGGAAAATAATGATGTGATAGAATCAATAAAGCCAAGAGCATGTTCTTTGAGAAAATTAATGAAATATACAAAAATCTTTAGTAAGATTGATTGAGACAAAAGAGAAAAATCATAGTTTTAAATATATGTAATTAAAAATGAGACAACACCTACTGACTCAGGAAGATTTTTTTTTTAAAGAGAGAAACTGTGGTAAATAACGTCATACCCACATGTGTGAAATTCTGGACAAACTAAAAGAGTTCCTAGAAAAATATAATTTGTCAAAAACTGACACTAGAAAAAAAAACCCAGAAAGCTGAATAGAGTTATAACTATTGAAGAACTCAGTAGTTAAAAATCTATTCAACTATAAGAACTGAGTCTCAAACATCTAAAAACTTTGCCACAAAATGGAAAAAAAGAAAAAACTCTTCAACTCATCTGTGAGACTAAAGGCAAACACTTGAGCATAGCCCTGGGGAACTCATTTGGAGGGCAGGGAAGGAGAACCCCGAAGTCTCGAAGTCTCACAGACCTGCAGGGAAGAGAGAATAAAGAGGGACTTCAGGGTGAAGGGAACCACACCTGTGAGTGCCGTGTGGGCCCTCCAGCATGCACAGTAATCACACTCTGAACACTGGTTCTGTTGAAGGACCTTTTTGATTACAGTTTGCATCTGTTACTTATGAATTAGATGTGGAGTGCATAAGTAGCCGCGATCCTGGTTGGTACCTTCCTGTGCATTCCGTGCAGGGGGTCCATGGAGCTTTTCTGTGAAGAATAAATATTTTGTAACCTTAAGAGTGTGTGTGTGTGCACATATAAAATATTCGAATGAAAAATAATTAAGTTGGACCCCTTTCTAGATATAAAAATAAACTTCAAGTGGACCACGGACCTAAGTGTAAGAACGAAAGCTGCAAGACTCTTTGAAGAAATTACAGGAGTAAATCTTCATGACCTTTTATCTTTTAGATAAAAACTTCTTGGGTATGACATTAAAAGTCATTAAAAGTAAAAACAACACCCCAGCTGGTGTAGCTCAGTGGATTGAGCACGGGCTGCGAATTAAAGGGTCGCCAGTTCAATCCCCAGTCAGGGCACAGGCCTGGGTTGCGGGCCAGGTCCCCAGTAGGGGGCATGCGAGAGGCAACCACACATTGATGTTTCTCTCCCTCTCTTTCTCCTTCCCTTCCCCTCTCTAAAAATAAATAAATAAATAAAATGTTTAAAAAATAATAATAAAAAAATAAAAGTAAAAACAACAAAAGAAAAAATAGGTCAACTGGACTTGATCAAAATGAAAAACTTTTGTGCTTCAAAGGATACCATCAAGAGAGTTAAAAGAACTCACAGAATCGGAGAAAATATTTGCGATTATATATCTGCTAAGTGTCTAGAATCTAAAACATATAAAGAACTATGATAAATCAACAAGTAAAAGATAACCCAATTCGAAATGGGCAAAGGACTTGAATAGACATTTCTCCAAAGAATATATACAAATGACTAATAAACAATTGAAAAGATGTTCAACATCATTAGCCACTGGGGAAATTCAAGTGAAAACCGCAATGAGATACAATTACACATACACGAGAATGTCAATCAATAATCGAATGTCAGGTGGTATCGAGGGTCTGGGGACAGTGTAACCTCACACACTGCTGGTAGGGGTGTAAAAGGGTGTGGCCACGCAGTAAAGCAGCTCTGTAAGAAGTGACCCTCTGACCCAGCGGTTCTGCTCCCCCGTCCCGACCTGTGAGAAGTGAAAACCTAGACCACACAAGACTGTATTCCATGTTCATGGCAGCATCACTCGTAACAGCCAGAAAGTGAAAAACAGCTAGAACATCCGTACACTGACAAATGGATGAACAGAGAGGGTCATTCATACAATTGAACATCGTCCAGTCATGAAAGGGAATAAAGTATTGATAGATGCTGTAACTGGATAAGCCTTGAAAACATTACATTATGTCGAATAAGCCAGACACAAAAGTTCACATCTTACGTACTCCAAAGAACATGTCCGGAAGAGGAACCCACAGAGACAGAAAGCGGGTGAGCTTGGGGAAATGAGGAGGGATGCTCACGAGCACAGCGTTTCCTCGGTGAGAGGCGACAACGATCTAGCACAACTGTGGTGCTGGGGGCACAGTTCTGTGAACAAATACACTAAAATCCACTGAATCATACAATACACTTGTGAGTTATAGGTCAGTAAAGTTGCTACTAAACCATATAGATGGGATCTGGCCATTGAAACTTACGTCTCCAGGGAAAAACTGCTTGAAGCACAGTTCCAGCGCGCGGCTGCACCCTGGCATAGGCCAAGACCAGCGGCTGTCGGCTTGCTGCCATCCCTGCCCTCCGACAAGCTGCCCCATCAGCATCCGGACATGAGCTACTCCATGTACCATGCAAAAACCTGCTAAATGCACTCTTCAGCATTTAGAGCCTAAGGATTCTTAGAAATCCTACGGTCCTCCCTTTGATTTCGTGGATGAGGAAACTGTCTTTGAAAGGGATTAGAACTCTAACATCAAGAGTCACGCAGCAAGTTCTCAGCACAGCTGAGACGGGCACCTGTTCCCTCCGCCTCACCTCTCTCTTCCTACAGGTATTTTGCAGAGTCTCCACGCCCCTCAGACTGGTCTTCTGAGCAGTCAGAACTGTACTCCTCACGATGCGGGCATCTGAGTCAGGCCCTGGGCAGGAACTAGAAGGTGGTGAGGAGGCCGCGGTTTCTGGGAGAGGGCGGGGGACCCAAGGGGTAGATGGGTCAGGGCCGAGAAGGCAGTGTAAGTCCCTCTTCCCGTAACAGCAGGGAACACAATGGGGACGTGAACTCAGGGTGTGAACCACCTCGTGGTGTCACAGAGTGTCTGGGGTCTGTGGCTATTGTTCCCATCACTGGCGCAGTTGGAGGGCAGAGCTGTGACAACAGTTCCCCACTTCACCAGCTGTCCCCACCTCAGATCAGTGTGATTTTGCCACCCAGAAGTTGTCCTGTGAGTCAATCAACCCATGGGAACATTACCCACCATGACCTCAAGGAAGATGACCCTGGGCCACCAAAACATCTGTCCCCAGCAGGGTCCCACAGATGACTACCCACTCACCCTCTGGCCGCAACCACAGGCCAAGGCTGGGGAGGGGGCTGGGACCGGTGTGGCCAGGGGTTCTGCTCACAGAGGTAGGGCCAGGAGACCCTGTGCTGGGGTTCATGTTTAGGGCTCAGAACCCGGGCGGGGCTGGGGTGTAGGTGTGAGCAGGAAGTGGGCAAGGAGGCCTGAACGGTGTTTATTCCCCAGACACGTACACGCTGCTCAGGAAAGAGGGAATGGTCACACGTGGCAACACTAGCTAGGGGCCAGGCACTGTTCTGAGCACTTCACACGTAGTAACCCCCAAATCTTCACAACCTATGTAGCCTACGTATTGTTATCCTCATTCTGAGCTGAGAAAACTGAGGCACTAAGGGGCTAGAGAGTCTTGCCAGGCCACACAGCCCAGACACAACCGACCTGGCCCAAGCCCAGCCCAGGGCCGAGCCTGTGCTCCCAGTTCCTTCCCTGTATTGCCTCTTTGGCCTCACCCCTGCCAGGCTGCGGGTCAGAAGCAGGGAACTCACCCCTGCCAGCCTGTTCATTAACACCAGAGTTGAACTTGGGAGTCCTCAGGCCCCTGTGTTCACTCCACACTAAGCCTCGCTGTTTGCCCCAGGCCCCCGCATCCCAGGCTGCTCTGCGTGGAGAATGAGCCTCTGGCCTTCATAGTTTGCTTCCTGGGGGCTGGCAGCAGGGCCGGATGAGAAGGTGAGGACAGGGTGGGTGCTGGTGGGAGGGCGGAGAGTGAGAGGGACCTGTGACCACAGCTGGGGGCAGGGCAGGAAGTAGAGGTGACATGAACAGTGGCCTGGTGATGAGCAGTGTGGTGAGCCTGCCTGGAGGGCTGACGTCGCCACTTCAGGAGCCTCCCGTGAAGAAAGGCAGAGTCTGTGTGGGAGCGGCTCAACACAGGACCCCAGGTACAGGGAAGGAGGAGGCCAGGGAGGCTGGGAGTCCCCAGGTGGGGACAGAGGGGCCTGGGAGTGGGGCTGCTCCTTAGGAGGAAGAGGCCGGTGGAGCAGGAAGTGCTGTCAGACAAGAGACTTGGGCTCCAGGCAGCGCTCTTCACTATACTCACTGGGCAGCCTCACGCTGACTCTGGGCCTCGGTTTCCTCATGTATAAAATTAGGCGGTTAGAACACATAGCTCTAAGACCCCTTAAAATGTTGACAGTTCTAAGAAAGCTGGAGACAGGCTTCCTGGAAGATAACAGGATGAGGGCCGAGATGGAGACCGAGTTCCTCAGATTAAGGGTAGGAACCGTGCCGGCCTCCTGATGGGATAACCCTAGGGCCTTTGAAAGGCACCCCTTAGCCTGCTTTCTGCCCTGGGACTGCCATGCTGCCTGGAGCACCACCAGTCAAGTCTCTCCTTTGGGTGAAGCACAGAAGGCCAGCTAGAACGCAGGGGAAGTTCCTGCCCTCTGTAGTGCCCATGTCTCAGAGAAGCTGTTGGCCTGGGCAGGTGCCGGAGGAAGACAGCCTCCCAGGAGCTCAGTGTGCATAGAGGTAGAGAGAGGAGATTCCAGATCACAAGCAGGCCCAGGTGAGTTTCCAGGCCACTCCAAAATGAGGAAGAATCTTCTAACTCATCGTTGTCTGAGAGTGGGCAGAAGGTAGCTGGTAGTCACGCCACAGTTCCACAGAGCATGGCACGGGAGGCCAACAAGGAGATGTGAGCGTCAGGAGATCCGGAGAGCAAACCTAAAGCCCCCCCACCCCACACACAGGATCTAAGGGCATAGCCTATGGACAGCTTTTATTCTGGACTTTAGGCTGATGATCTTCCATGAGGCTCAGGCAGGGGGCCCCGAAGGGAAAATGGGAGATTAACAGTGAGGCACAATCTCATGTCATTTCCATTTACGTTAAAGACTTAGTGGGAAACCGAGAAGATGAGGGAGGTAGAATGTGGAAAGCATGGCTTGTTCTAGGGCCCAGAATGGCACTTCTCCAGAATCCAGCCTTCTCTAGAGTTCCTAGGTCCATTCCAAAATCTGCTACAGCTACTCTCCATTCCCCTCCTATGCACACAAAGCCCCTCCCCACCAGCAGCCACCTTGGGGACAGAGCCATCAATCTGGATCCCCAATAAGCCTTAAATAGTGAAATCCTAGCAAGGGGCTCCTTCTAGCTATGTGATCTCCTCTCTAGGCCCGTTTGCACAGCGTGGGAGGTGACCAGGCTTGTAAAGGCCACTCCGACTCTGGCCTTCAGTGACTTAAGAGACACCTCATTCCTTCCCCATTGTATGTGCCCTGAGCACCCGCAGTCGCGGGGAAGGGTCAGCCATTCTCCATGCCTCTGTGCCCCCAGCTTCCTGGAGCCCAAACACCCCTGTCTCCACAGCTCCATGGCCACCCGTGTGTCCCTCTTGGGCATCCTGCTCCTGCTGCTGCCTACACCTGCCCCTGCCCCCTGCTACACTGCCGCACAATCCGAGTGCAAGCATAACCGCAAATTCGTGCCCGGCTCCTGGCTGGTGGGGGAAGGCGTGGATGTGACCAGTCTCCGCCGCTCAGGCTCCTTCCTGGTGGACACAAAGCACTTCCTACGGCCCGACGGCACCTGCACCCTCTGCCGCAACAGCCTTCAACAGAATGCCCTCCAGCGCCTGCCCCTGGCGCTCACTGACTGGCGTGCCTACAGCTCGGCCTGCCGGCGCCGTGTGGCCAAGGCCCAGACCAGCTCCATAGAGGCCGTGGCCAGGGATGCAGCTGCCAGCATCCAGAATGACTGGCGGGTAGGACTGGAAGTAAATCCCAAGCCCAGCTCCAGTGCTCGTGTAGCAGTGGCTGGCTCACATTCCAAAGAGGCCAATTTCGCAGCCGAGAAAAGCCAACAGGACGAGTACAGCTTCAGCACCGACTCAGTGGAGTGTCGCCTCTACAGGTCAGCACCGGGGGTGGTGGCAGAGGGGGCTTGGAAAAGTTGTGGGAAATTCGGGGTGGCCTGAGAGCCCTGGAATGGCAGAGTGGGGGGACTCGAGGCTGCTTCCACCAGGAGGAAATCAGAGCCCAGCTGCTCACACACCAGGGGGCCCAGTGCCCTGCGGCCCTGATCTGGAAGAGCCCAGAGAGGAAACAGGTGGAGAGGAGGCAAGGCCACACTGAGAGCCCCAGCATGGCGTCTTCGGGCCCACTGAGCACCCAGACCCCTCTTTCCTGGGCATTGCCAGCCTTCTGTGGGCAGGAGATGGGTCCAACCCATCCCTGGGCCTCCTTCCATCCAGTCATACCTACCTTGTCAAGCTCTGTGCTGGGAACTGGGAAGTGCTGAGCAAGAGCGGTCACAGCCCCAGGCCTCAGGGACCTAGGGCCCGCACCTGAGAAATGCATGGTCTCCAAGGGCAACCCCGAGTCATCTGCCCTGACTTCTCACACTGGGAGGCGAGGTGTCCCCCACAGTGAGACAAGGCACCTCCTGCCTGCGTGGCCAGGGCTGTCAGGAGCCCAGGCATATGGGGCCCAATCGAGGGGAGAGACAAACAAAGGCCACCAGACTGGGGTCCAAAGCTAAAGGGTCACCATCAGTGCAGTATCGTTGCTTTTATCGTTAGAAAATAAAAAGGAAACACAAATCTTTACTTTGAAAAGGAAAAGCGAACATGGCTCAACTAAGTAGCTAGGTCACTGAAGGGCCATAGACAGAGGGGGTTTCCTGGGTCCAGGGCCTAGTTCTGCTGCTTACAGGTGACCTTGGTCAATCTCAGGGGACTCACGGACTGGGGCAGAGACTCCCAGCTGCTGGGCGCACCTGATGTCTTTCTCTCCCTCCACCCCGCAGTTCTCGCCTGGTGCACGCTCCACCTCTCCACCCTGATTTCAAGAGGGCCCTCAGGGATCTGTCCCCACACCTCGATGCCTCCAGCAGGCCCGACTACCTCAGACTCATCTCCATCTACGGCACCCACTTCATCCGCTCCGTGGAGCTGGGTGGCAAGATCTCTACCATCACCGCCCTGTGCACCTGCAAGCTGGCCCTGGACGGGCTCACGGCCGACGGGGTGGGGGACTGCCTGTCCGTGGAGGCCGAGGTCAGCATAGGCAGCCGCACCAGCTCCTCAGCGGAGTTCAAGGCCTGTGAGGAGAAGAGGAGGCAGAGCAAGATGACGACTTCTTTCCACCAGGCCTACCGGGAGCGCAGTTGGGAAGTTGAAGGTGGCCACCACACCTCCATGCCTGACCTGCTGTTCGGGAACCACGCTGGGCCCGAGCAATTCACAGCCTGGGTGACCTCCCTGCAGGACAGCCCCGGCCTGGTGGACTACACCCTGGAGCCCCTGCATATGCTCTTGGAGAAGCAGGACCCACGGCGGGAGGCGCTGCGGCAGGCCATCAGCCAGTACGTGACACACAGGGCCCGCTGGAGGAACTGCAGCCGGCCCTGCCCCCCGGGGCAGAAGAAGAGCCAACATGACCCCTGCCAGTGTGTGTGCCATGGCTCGGCGGTCACCACCCAGGACTGCTGTCCCCGGAACAGGAGCCTGGCCCGGCTAGAGGTTAGGGACTTCCAGGCAACGGATCTGTGGGGAGATATATTTACTGCCACGGATGCATATGTGAAGGTTTTCTTTGGAGGTCAGGAGCTGAGGACGGGCATAGTGTGGAACAATAACAACCCCCAGTGGAAGACGCAACTGGACTTTGGGGACGTGATCCTGGCCACAAAAGAGCCCCTAAGGGTGCAGGTCTGGGACGCAGACAATGGCTGGGACGATGATCTTCTCGGCACCTGCGACCGGACTCCACAGTCTGGCTCTCAGAGGGTGGAGTGTCCCCTGAATCACGGCAGCCTGAAGTTCTTCTACGACGCCAAATGCCTGCCTCACCTGAAAGGGAGCGCCTGCCAGGAATACGCCCCCCAGCCGCTTCTGGGGGAGCCTCCTGGAAACCGGAGTGGAGCGGTGTGGTGACAACAGGGGGCTTTGCGGGGACCTGTGTGCCTGGGCTGAAGGGACCCTCACACAGGGAGCCAGCCAGGACCTGTCTATCTTCATAGCCCCACTAGACAGATGGAAAACGGAGCCTTTTTTCTTCAGTGACGTGGTTGAATTTAGAGGCCAGCCCTGGGTCTCCCTGTCCAAATGGCCTTGGCTCTCCGATGTCCTCGAGCCTAGGGAAGGAGCTGGGGCTGGGCCGGGCCCTGCAGCCACAGCCACCCGGGCTTAGGTCAGGCGCTGCACAGAAAGCCAGGAGGCTGTGCCCCCAGGCTGCTTGGCATCACTGAAGAGTTTCCCTTGCAGCTCTTTCCAACGTGCTAAACCCTCTGTCCCCGTGACCCTGCTCTTCATCTTCCCGCCCATTTCCTTTGCCTCTCAGGCAGCCTAAGGGCTGTGGTGACCTGTCTCATTGTGCAATAAACGTGACATGATGACAACTCTGATGGTGGTAGTTGTGGCAGAGGACAGCGTGGGGACCAAACACAGCCCTGAAGATAAACTCTACTCTAGCCACCTCACACAGCGGGATGGGGGGCTCCCCCAGCAGGACTTTTGTTGAAAATGTGGGGGCCCAAAATATTTTGCTTTCCCTGTAGCTCTCTGATTTGAGAAATGGCAGCATAGACTTGGTGATAAGTGGCAACGGACGTTCAGCTCCCCGCTGGGAGACAACAGAGGGCGGTGAGGACTATGGTGAACTGCAGGGCGCATGTCTCATCTAGGGGGCTGTAGCCCTGACCCAGCCTAACATGCCCAGGCAGGGACATGAGAGATGCCAGATCTTCTGGCATCTTAAAGGGACGAGAAAGGCCAACTTGACTTCTAGTTGCTGACAGTGCGTTTCACCGTGCAAACATAAACTGATGTGGAGCACACGGGACAGGCCAAAGAGGACACGCATGCATGCAGGCCATAACTGGTCTGGGGCCACCCGTTCGGGAGCTCTGACTTCAACAGACCCCATTTGACGGGCTGAATGAAGAAGGTGGTGTCGGAGGTTTCCCTGGCCTTGGTGTGAAGTGAATGCCAGAGCCTTGGGGTCTGACATCAAATGAGACGGTCTTTGTTTCCTGTGCCTGGGACACAGGCCTCAGAACACGGTGGTGGGATTCAGCGTAGCCTCCTAGATGTGCTGGGTTTGGGCCATGTGGGGCCGTGGTCAGAGGCCATGCAGCCCTGACACCTGTCTTTGAAACACCCTGTAAGTTCAGCCCCTTGAGGTTTATGTGGACCCCTCGGGTCCAAAGTCCCAAGTGACACCGACCCTGAACCTGGCAGTGGGGCAGGAGGGACCAGCGAGCTCTGAAAGCCCCCTTAAAGCCACCACTCTTACGTTTCCGTTCACAGCCACACGCACACGCACAAGGGCAGACGAGAAATCGTGAACATTCACGCCGGCCAGGCGCTCACTGGAAGTAAACATGGGTGGGAACGATCACCGCCCTCTCCCTTTGCCACCCTGGGGAGAGCAGGGGCAGGGAGGGCCTGGCTCGGGGAAGTGTCCACATGGTCAGTGACCTCCACCATGTTCCTCTGCTCCCTAAGCCTTGGTTTCCCCAAAAGGACAGTCTTTGTTTTGCTCCCTTCTCAGGGCACCAGGAGCTTTTCTAGAAGGTCAGTGCTATGACAGGGTCCTGAAAGGTCGTCTGGTTAACCCTTCTAGCGAGGCTATGGAAAGGACCAGAGGACTCGGAAAGGCCGGCTCTTGGGGGAACCGGGGGGAAATGACCAAGGAGAAGGAAGGGCCCGCTCCTGTTGAGGGGCCGCTGTGGAGTCCTCAGCCGTAACTCAAAACTCAATACGACATCTTTGTTTCCACCCCACATGGACACTGAGATACTTTGCCACACCTGAGGCCCCTCCTTTGTCGGGAAAGTCCCCACTTTACCAGATCTCTTCCATTCACCCTCCGAGTCTTGTCCGTGCCCTGCTCTGGCCCAGGGACTGCCTCTCTGAGCCTGTCTGCCAGTGAGCAAGAGATGGGGGAGCAGAGGGCAAAGACGTCGGGCGTTTACTCCCCTCAGTGTCTCTCTGTGAGGTGGCCTTGGGGTGGCTGTGTCTCTCTTCCTCTCCGGGGGTCTCTGCATGGCTCTTTCTCACTGGATTCCAGCCACTGCCCCTCCCCTCACCCCTTCAGATCTTGGGGTGGGAACAGCTCTACGCTATGAATCCCGAGTCCCTGCACTGTCCCTCATGCCTCCCCACCGCCTTACACCTTTGTAAATAGGCTCTTTATAAACAACCCCCCAAATCATTATCATTTGAATATCCCATGGGCCTCTGCTACGGTCCGGGATGTGCCCCCTCAGTGGTGTTAGCAAGTGGGGCCTTCGGGAGGAGATTACATGAGATTACTGCCCTTACAAAAGAGGCCCCAGCGAGACCCCTGCCCTTTGCACACGTGAGGGCGCAGCGAGAAGCCACCATCTATGAACAGAGAGTGGACCACTGAGTCTGCTGGCACCTCGGTCTTGGTCTTCCAGCCTCCAGAACCCAGAAATAAATATCCGTTGTTGAAAAGCCACCCAGTCTGTGGGATTTTGTTACAGCAGCTCAAATGAACGGAGACGGCTTCCCATTGCAGCCCCAGTGACACATGGCGGCCTAGGAGTCCTGGTGGGGACCAGAGCGTGCACCCCTCCCACCCAGGAGCTGAAATGCCCGATTCTTGCTCCCCCAGCCTCTCCTGTAACAGGAATGGACACACAGCTGGGTGCGCTGGTTAGAGGCACCTGCCCAGGTGTGGGGCCCCTTCAAAGGAGTCAGGATCTGAGTGCAGCCATTTACGTGGGAGGTGGTCCCAGGAAGCTCCAGTAGGGATGAGGAGAAGGGAGCCAGAGAAGGGACAGTGGCCCTAAAGTGTGCATTAGCAGGCAAGTCACTGCTGTGGGCAACCAGAGCCAATGAGGAACTCGGACCTCAGAGTTACCACAGCTGGGGATGGAGGGAGCCCGGCATCCATATACCAACTCCCATTAGTCACTGGTTTCTTTTTCTACTCATTTCATCCAGCCCTGGGTTCTAGTGCTGGCAACTACACACCCTGGTTGGTGACACTGTCCTGTCCTCTTCTTCCTCCCTGCTGCAACACCCCGTCCCCTTTCCCAACCACCCTCCCACCCCACCCTTGGGGGTCCTTGTCCTTAGAATCACCGACCATCCCTGGCACCTCCCTGCTCCTCTCTCCCTAGAACATGAAGCCCAGAAGGGCAGGGACCACTCACAGTTCCATCATGCAGCAGACTGAGGACCTGCTGTGAGCCGGTCCAGGGGGCCAATGAACAAGCCCTACAGAGCATCTGTTCTCGTGAGGCCAGATGGGACGCAGATGTGGGCATAATGGAAGATACAGGGAGCAGGGTGACATTCAGGGTAGGGGCTTGGCTGGATTGATCTTCTCTCATTTTCACATTCCTACACACACACACACACACACACACACACACATGGCCCTAGTGATCTCTTCCAAGACTGGGGGCTGGCACTGGCAGCAGCCTGGTTCGTGTTTTTAGGCGGATGCCACAGCACCTCCATCTCCCTTCAGATACGCTCCACAGTCCCTGGGATATGGCCCCTGGCCGCACTGGGGCCTGTGTCAGTGTCTCAGACGCGTGCAAGCAGAGGAGGACCCGCAGTAGGAGCAGCAGCGTGGAGATGAGGGAGAGCCTCAGGAGGTGTAGGAGCCCCCTGTGGCTCTGAGGGGCTTTGAGTCCTCTAGCACTCTTCATTCCCCCACATCTGTCACCAATGCCAGCCAGCTCTGCATCCTGACATTGTCCCCTTCTGCCCATAACCACAGCTTCTCCAGCCTGGGCTACTACCATCCATTGCTTGGATAAGCCTCCCTGTTGCCTCCTCACTGACCTCCAGGCTCCCATCTGCCCCTCCCTGCCCCTCCACCCCATAACCACAGCGGAGCCAACACCCTGCCGCTGTCCCCAGGCCCCAGGCTGAGCCAGCCCCTGCATCTCTGCCTGAAGGCCCACACTGCAGCCCACTCTGTCTGCCCCATTGGAAGGCCACCATGCTGAGGAAGTGTCCATGCCCCACCCAGCCCAGAACAGTCTTGTGGCCCATGGAGGCGGCCTATAAATACCCCAGCTCCCTCCCCTTGGGGGCAGTAACTCTGAAGGAGATTCTGTGCTGGATCCTAGAGCTCTCCAGCTGAGTCCAGCCCTAGAACCCACGGAGGTGACGCTTGACCACACACGCCCTCTCGGCTGACCCCCTTCCGCACCCCCCTGCTAGCATTTTCCGGAGTCACCTCCCACATCATCTAGCTGCCCACAGATCCCCATCTCCAGGTCCGTCTCTGGGAAGACCAGCAGAAACAGCCCTCAGTACGTCAGTGCCTCGCTGGAAGCCCTCATTGGTTCCTCGTGGCTCCTGAGATAAAAGCTCAAACCTCCTAACTCGGCACACATGTGGACCCCACTCTCAGCTCTGCTCCCTCACCAAGCCCTGCCTCACTGAGCTCATCACTGGCTCCCCTGCTGGCCACACTCTCTCTGGCCCCTCACACAGGCTGCCTCCTCTATCTGAAGTCCTCCTCATCCTTCAGGCTTCAGCTTCAAATGTGGCTTCCTCCAGGAAGCCCTCTCTGACTGCCAGGTCTTGGTTATGACCCCCACTACTCGGTCCCTATAGTTCCCATTATTTCCCAAGGCCCAAAGGCCATTTCCATCTTATTCATAGTTAAATCAATTAATCCAGCACCTGGCATGAGTTTGATGCTTGCAAAATATTGGATGAATGATTAGGTGGGTGAATGAATGAATGAAAGAAATCCACCAAAGAACTTTCCAGCCTCTGAGAGCTCCCTCATTACCTCCAGAGGCAGCCGCTCCACATGCGGAAGAACACGAGCCATCCCGGTACACTGCCTCCTTCTACCGCCCAGCCCTGGTCATGGCTCAGGGATTCCGTGAACCCAAGTCTCCGACCCTGTCTCAGACTGGTTTGGACCGAAGATCCACGGGGCTGACTCCAGTCCAGATGGCCTCTGCCCCTCACTCCTCTGGCGCAGAAGCCACAGAGAGGACACATTGCTAGGGTAGAGGTGAACGTGGGGCGGGGCCGGCCCCTCCTCTCCCTCACTGCCCACAGAAGTGAGAACCTGTCATGGAGGTGATGGATGCCTCTTGACTGTCACCCACGCAGGCCTCTCGCTTCTCAGCAGACCCCATCATCAACTGAGACAGTTCCAGCTCGGGCAGCTTTTTCTCTGGGCAGAGCTGGTGCTGTGCTCACTTGGCCTAGGAAGGTCGTGACTGACCCCAGAAGGCCCTGGCCTACCACCTTAATCTGCCCATGGGATTCCTCTCCCCGGCCCCCACTCTGCTGCCTGATGAGAAACTTTCCAACCAAGACTTCCACGGCCCAGGTGGCCACACACACCAGCATGGGCAGACTGAGCTCTGCCTGGCTTTCCACTGTCGGGGATGTGGGGGTGGGCAGCCCTGGCACAGCGGAGGCCAGGGGCACAGGTGAGCTTCTCACAGGGTGTGCAGGGTTGCTGTTGCACAGGAGGAGACCAACCCTCATACACGGGACTTGGGAGAACAACCAAAGACCAAAAGCCCACCCACAAATGAAAGGACCCTAGCCACACACTCACCCCAGACTAGCCACAGAGACCTGCCACGTGAGCCTTGACTTTGACCTGAGACTAAGCCCCAACCTCAATCAATTCTCTTATAACACTGCAATCACATAAAGCTCCCTGTGTAGACCCCAGCATGCCCCACTGTAAAACAAGGGGCTAGAGCCCTGGCGGGTGTGGCTCAGTGGCTGAGAGCCATCCTGCAAACCAAAGGGTCACTGGTTCGATTCCCAGTCAGGGCACAGGCCTAGGTTGCAGGCCAGGTACCCAGTAGGGGGTACATAAGAGGCAACCACACACTGATGTTTCTCTCCTTTCTCCTTCCCTTCTCCTCTCTCTAAAAATACATAAATAAAATCTTTAAAAAAAAACAAAACAAGGGGCTAGAACAATGATTTCTGCACCACTGTCCAGCTCAGAGGGGCTCACTCCTGAGTCTATA